>JADDOH010014927.1:0-34522 GCA_016648135.1 Agrypnia vestita | reverse complement strand
AAAAAGGAATTTAACAAAAATTGGAAATAATATTTCCTGGCGTATCCTAGTGTAATGCAAGTATTCGGATGAATTTCATTACACATTAATAAAGTATATTGCTTCTAAAATTCCGTAAATCAATTGTAGATTTTCTCATTAGCGACATCTGTGGGGATTTAGGGGAATGAAAATGGCTTTGTACAGGCCGCGTGGATAAGGCGCTTACAACTCATATATGAAAGCTTCATGCAATTTGAACATATATACAACTTCCAAAAAAAAATGAATAAGCATGGTATATTCTATCATGGGTGGAAATGGTGAATGTTACAATTGTGTAAAGTGATCACTTAAGCCAACCAATAAAAAGACAGGTCATAAGTCCTGTTACACCCAAAAAGATTTCTATACCTACTTTCCCATAATTAATACAGTTTCGTCTCTGTGAGATATCTATAATATACATTAATTGAAAAAAATATTTGGCTGCTACCGAGATTCGAACCACGGATCTCCTCCTACCTGTATCTACCGTACCAGAAAAAGTAGATTGCTCTTAAAATGGATAATGTATGTTAATCAATTAATAAATTAGACTTACACATAAGGTATATATATTAACGAAAAT
Organism: Agrypnia vestita; assembly: GCA_016648135.1. Taxonomy (NCBI): domain Eukaryota; kingdom Metazoa; phylum Arthropoda; class Insecta; order Trichoptera; family Phryganeidae; genus Agrypnia; species Agrypnia vestita. The sequence goes on along the minus strand of JADDOH010014927.1, from coordinate 33,912 downwards.
GTAGGAGGCTGCAATAGCGTAATCGGATAACGCGCCTGCTCCGGATAAGAGGAGATCCGTGGTTCGAATCCCGGTAGCATCCAAATATTTTTATGTTGACATGATTTTTCTGTATGTCTTTCTGATTAATTAATAAATTTGGTTTTATTAAATAGTATTTTATAAGAAGTATTATCAAGATTAAACTCTATCATTTTTTACAACAGAGGTCACTTAAAATTTGTATTGAATAACACATTAATCGTTTGTTCTTATAATTGGTTGTATTAATCAAACTATGAAAGCCGCAGGATCGCAAAGTAAATTGTGCCTACCGTATCAGAAAAAGTGGATTCCTCTAAAAATGGATAATAAATTTTAGTCAATTAATATTATTTTAATTATAATAATGTTATAATAATCAATAATTAATGAGACTTACAGGTAAGGTCGATATATTCACGGAAATATACAAGGCTTCTATAGCGTAATTGGATAACGCGCCTGCCCCGGAAAGGGGGAGATCCGTGGTTCGAATCCCGGTAGCAGTCAAATATTTTTTCGTGGATTTGATTTTTCTGCATGTCTTTTTAATTGATTAATTAATTTGGTTTAATGATTATAAATTCATCTATTCGTCAAAGACAACCAGAAGTCGGAAAAGCACGCCACATTAACCCAGAAAATTCTGCACAGAAGAAATTATTAACAGTAACAAAAATAGTTTTCCCAGTATCCTAGGATTGTGTATGCAAGACCTGATCAACCATTTAATAAATGTACAAATTACAACACAGCTCCGAAATAATATTAATATGATATCAAAAGCTGTAATTATATATATTTTTTAAATAGAGTTGCGTTCACGAAATGCGTGTCGCATCAATATTCTTACTATTTTCAAAATAAGCAAAACGTTTGTGCTATGAAAATAGGACTAACTTGCTGATGTCCTGGAATGGAGCTCGAACCACCGACTACCAGTTCACTAGGCAAGCATCATGACCACTACATTAACAAGCTACTCAATATATGCTGAATCAAAGATGTTCTTGATTTAATAAAATGCATTGAATAATCCTGGCGTCATCTAGCGTACATTACACGAAGATTTTTTGGTGTATTATATGGGAAACGTGTATGAGAATTTTTGTAGGGTGGCTCAGGGCTTACGACCTGTATGAGCTGGCTTAAGTGATCACTCTACACAATTTAACCATCACCAATTCATTATCAATTTTTTTTTTTAATTATAAATATGTTCCGTATGAGGTTCGTTCATATATGCGAAAGGACTAATCATTAACCATGCTTATTCATGTCGTAAGTAAGCCTTTTCACATTCGTTTCCCATATAAATAGCTTTGTCTCTGAGATATTTATGTAATTTATCTTAATTAATAAATATCCTTCTGTGGACAGAATCGAGTAATTGTTTTCTCAGAACATGAATATAAAAATAAGATTTTTCTTTAGTTTCGGATATTTATTTTTCAAATCTAATCTGCTCTTAGTAAAAATTTGATGAAAAAATTATGTGAGTCAGTTTATACGTACGCCGCCGCTACCATTTTTGGTCTTTCACTTAATTCCTGAATTTCATCCCAATAAGGATCTCCCACAACCTTATTAAAGAAAGCGTGCGATCCTTTCTGGGATGGCAGGATTCCCCGTGTGATATTTCGCTTGCATTATAAGTGCATATATCATTTGTTCATGCTTAAAAACATATCACGCGACAAATACGTGGTAAAAATGAGATAACAGCTATTCTCTTGAAAACTGAAAAAAAACGACCATCCATGAATCCGGTGTCACCAGGTACCATTTTACTGATTGTCCCTCCGCCAAAAATATGGTTAAAATCGCGAAATGACTCAGCAGCTTTCCGCTCTTTCTCGAAGTTTGGCATAACTTAAGTCGTTACCGAAATCTCCTTAACGAACACTTTACCGTTAATTTATTTGATTAAACATTGTTAATACATATATGAATACATGTCTATGTTCTTACTGATATATTTTATAATCGTCTTTACTTAATTTGTGATTTATGTATTTGTACGGATAGATATTGTGTTATAAATTTTGTATGTATGTATGTATGTATATGTATACATTTTTAAACTATCATGTAAGCAGATATTATTCACATTTATAATGTGCACTGTTGTCTAGATATATATTAGTTTCTTATTTTATTGTAATAGGTGTAAACCGTAGAAATAAAATAAATAATGCTGCGCATGTGAGAACGGTTTTCGGTGTGCATTTTAATTTTCTTGCTCTTGAACAGAATATTCGAGAAAATGATCGATGCAATTAGAGATAACTAGTGCGAATTAAGAAATTGGATAATAAATGTATGAAATATTCAAGGAACATTTAGTTACCGTAAAATTAAGAACAGTGCTTTGGTAAAGTTTGTAGGTATCTAGTGATTTTTGGTGAAATTAATAAAAACTTTAAATTATTTTAGTGTTTCATTTGTCTCATGAAAACATAATTATGTTTCAAAATGTATTTTAAAGATTCTCCTTCAAGAAGCACGAGATGTGGTCTTCTTTAGAATGGTAGCTTCTCTCTAAAGTATCGATTTAATTAAATAACTAACCAGAAGAACGACCTGGGTTCGAATCCCAGTAGTAACCTTATATTTTTTCGTGAATTAGATTTTTCTGTATGTCTTTCTAATTGATTAATTAATTTGGTTTTATAAATTTCACAGAACTTTGTTCTGAAAAATTACAACTTCACAAATATGAATGTGTTCTTGAATATATATAATATCTTTTATTAATTTAAAATTGATTATATTCCATTACTGCATAACTGTGGGGTCAACACAACACCCAATTAGAGTAATTAGTGTGATATTAATATCACACTAATTTGACCATGTAGATTCACATCTACTTTTCAAGGATCTTAATAATAGATAAATTTGCAAAACTAATTACACGGATATATAAATAAATACGTCCCATCTATTTTTGAGTGTGGGGCTAGTAATCACCGAATAAAGCGGACATGTCGTAAATCTATGTCTTATCTATTTTTGAGTATTGGGATAACGATCTCCAATCTTTTTATTTTCAGAATACAGCCGGTAAAACGCTGATGATAATAAATAAATAGATAAATATTTTTTTCAAAAGAGCAAAATAATTTTGTGGTGACATTATTAATATAATTAGGTAACAAAAATATATTTTGTTTTCACCAATAATTTAGTGAAAATATCAAATTGAATACTTAAAAAAATCCTGAATTCCGTTCAACCAGCTTTCTATACTTATAATTAATTTAAAAAGTATATATTAAATAATAAGGATGAGCATTATTCTATTATTATCTAGTGTTTATAAATTGATTTGTAATGTTTGTCATTATGTTTATATAAGAAAAACGTGCAGAAATGTTAATGTTTGTTAAAGAACACTCAAGGTGTTTAAATGGCAATAATTATTCCGAATTTGCGAATCACGTTTTGGCTCTTAATAATTATTGTGTAATTAATGAGAGTTTACATATTTTACATAAAAATTATACAGTATTGCAGTTGGATAAATTAGACATTTTGAAAATAAAAGTGTAAATGGTAAATTGAATATCATAAATAACCAGATAATTCTTACAAATAGTTATCTTTCAAATTTCTTTTCATGTTATTGCTTAATTATTTATTCATTTCACATACATTATTTTTTATTTTACTGCCTATAATTCTATTTTTGATTTTTAATTTGTTAGTATACATTGTATCCCAACAAAGACACCATTGGTCCTGAAACATTTTGATATTTACAATAAATAATGGGTGGAAATATTGTAAATTTTTATTTATTTATTACATACTATCTGAACACTGCAAAGTTCTCCCTGTTAAACAAATATACCACTATAAAATGATCATGAAGCACTACGAAGATGAAAAGGAACTAATAAATCACAGCCATAGAACTCAGCAAATCATAAACAGGCAACTCAATGTGAAAAAAATCATCAACTCTACAGAACAAGAACAACAGAGAACACAGTACCACGACTCTTCAATAAAATACCGAAACATGTCAAGAATATCTATTTTTTTTTTATTTTTTTTTTTATTTGGGAAACATACAGTACAATTTTTTATTATTTTTTATATAATATCAAAAAAATATTTGTGAGTACGACCAGTAAAGTTTCCTCGAAGCTGGTATAAAAAAAAACTAAATAAAAAACAATGATAAAGAATATGTGATAAGTAATAAATATTTCAAAGATTTAAATTATGATAATGCATAAAATGGGAGGGTTGGGGAGAGGGAGGGAATGGTATTCAATTAAAGAAGTATCAAATCAATAGTCATAAATGAGATTACGGAGTTTCATTTTAAATAAAAGCAAATTGTCAGTAAAAATGTCTAGATTATTTGTAGAATTTAACATATTGTATTTTGAGGTGCAACGAGTTACAAAGCAGTTTTTTAAGTAGTTAGTCCTACCAAAGTTTGCGTAAAATAAATTATTTGAATTATTATCACCCAACCTACAAGGAGAGGAAGGGAAATAAGGAAATACTTACTCAATAACTTGACTGGAAATTTAGACAAATCACATGCCTCATATTGTTGCCCTCAATGCCTTTTTATTTTTACTTTGAGCTGTTCCATGATTTTTTTATTTATCTTGCTCTCAATGATTCATATTGATGTTCATGATTTTTTATTATTTCGATCGGTTACCTAGTCTCATTACTAAGTTTTTTTATGTTCATATAATATTATTATCTTTTATATATATTTTATCCTATGTAACTTATACCTATAACTAAATATGCAATATACTTATGCAACAAAATGGAAAAGAAACATGCCTACAAGCTGTATAAGGCTTGGCACGATCTATAACAATAGAAAATATGTATAGATTTAATAAAAAAATTAAAAAAAGATTAATTATTATCTTCTTCTTGATCTTTTCAAAAAAACATGTTAAGAAACACTGTCATATCAACCAATCCGTTGTAGTTATAAAGTTGTCGGCCATGCGGCTTCAATCCGTGTGTTCACATTCACTGCAGGCACACGCGCGGGTCAATGAACATAAATAGTAGCGATAATTACTTTCCTGATGCAACTCGAGAAATTGTTTGAGTAAACTTATGCAAATCCCGCATTTAATATAGCTGGTACCCATTACGTATGCATAATACAATAAACGTATTCTCAAACACTTGTGCAAGTATAGAATGCCATTGCTTGTTTTACGCCTATTTGTATAACCGACCTTTTTGTCATAATGTTGACAGTTTTAGCATTAACATTTATTTTTGGTCATACATTATTGGACGCACCTGCTAAAAGCTTCGACCAATTAGAAATGTTACAGTAAACAGAAATCTAGGTACTTACAATAAAATTTTCCAAAAACGGAACCTTATTGTGATAATGTTGACGGTTTCGGCGTCAACATTTATTTTTGGTCATACGTTATTGGACGCACCTGCTAAAAGCTTCGACCAATTAGAAATATTACAGTAAACAGAAATCTAGGTACTTACAAAAAAAAATTCCAAAAACGACGGAAAATTATGCATCAACCCAATAAATGAGTTATTAATATAATAATTTAGGTTTAAAACATTGAAAAACTGTTTCACTCGAATTCAACACAATAGTAATAAAATAACGTTGGAAGTTCACAAAAAATATGCACTTATCAAAGTTAACCTTATTAACAACCGCGACTTATTTAGTAAGACATTGAACTTTTAGGCGATGGATGTGGGTGTACCAAGAAATTTACGATAGTTCATGTCTATACATGTTGGTAATCTGTGGTGTTTCTAGGTACAATAGCAAAACATATTGTATCAATTGTAAACTAATGAAAGTAGTAATGAAAGTAGACTGCATGCAGTGGAAATGCGAACACTAAGGCGCTTGTGTGGAAAATCTTTGGTCGATAGAGTGAGGAATGAACAAATTAGAAATGAATGTAATGCTGGCTGTAGTGTGGTAGATAGAATAAAGAAAGGAGTGCTGAGATGGTTTGGTCATGTAGAACGTATGAGCGAGGAAAGGATGATTAAGAAAATATATAGTGCAAGTGTTGAAGGTAACAGGAATAAAGGGCGTCCGCGAAAGACCTGGCATGATCAGATTCTACAAGTATTGGATGATGGCCTTGTTAAAAGCTTCAACAACTGTAGAGCATGCATGAGAAGATATATGAATGTAGCCGAAGCAAAAGTAGTGTGGCAAGATAGAGTTATATGTGGTTCAATCCTCTCTGCCTATCCCTGCGGAAAAAGGCGTGATGGTTAGTTAGTTAGTAAACGAATTATTAAGATACACAACGTAACACGCGTAGAAGAAATGTAAAAAATGAATGTTAAATAATGTGTAATAATGATTAAAATATTACAGATATTACATTAGTCAGTTAGCTAGCATTTAAGTCATAATATTTGTTATATTTAATATGTAAGTTGATGAATTATTTATTAGTCATACTTATTATAGAGATAAATACAATATTGTAGACGTATTTATGATCCATGCGTGGTAATTTAACATTAATTTCCGTTTTAAATCGTACCAGGAACCGTTATTTGTCATATTTATAGTTACGTGTCAATGTTTATTATTTATTATTCTAATATTTTTCAAATTTAATAATTTAAAATATACCATTTTCACTTCTGAAACTTGGCGGAATCTTCCTGAAATATAAATATGTCGTTGACTGTATGATCAGATATTATACACTATAGCTGCAACCCATCAAAAATGAAGGAACATTTGTTCGCGCCTTTGCTAAGGACTAGTATGTACGTAGCAACATGCGTTGAGCGACCGTTAGGTTAGGGTTTGCTGGCCCGGGGTTCTCCGGCAGTTTGATTTCGTTTTTTAGCCGTGAATTTGTACGAAATTACGGACATTACACGAAGTTACGGGGACAGAGAGACAGACAGACAGACGGACGGACAGACAACGAAATTACTATAATTAAGATTACCCAGCACAATAAAGTGTATAGTTAAATCAATCTATAATATAACAAAATATTATAAGAAACTAAACTTTTTACTCCACACACATTTAGTTACGAGAGGAGCAATCCTTCTCAACATCCAGTGTAATTACAGCATTGTACTAAATAAAATTTATTATTGAGAAAAGTATGTACGTAATACAAAGTTTAGTATAGTGTAAATTAAAATAATTATACTACACCACAAAGTAACTGCCAGTAAATTAAGAATACTAAAATAAATAAATAAATCCTTACACAATTTGGTTAGGTTAGGTTAGGTTAAGACAAAACACACAGACTAATTTGTTAATTGATGGTTTGGGCATGTTGAGCGGATGAAATAGGAAAGAATGCTAAGAAAAATACATGACGCAGGTGTTGACGGCACCAGAAATAGAAGACGACCGCCGAAGACATGGCGTGACCAGATTAACCAAATTCTGAAAGATGGTCCTATAAGGAGCCTCAACAATCGTTGAGCTGTTAATATAAGATGTATGAATGTGGATAAGGCGAGAGTCGTGTGTCAGGACAGAAGAGTGTGGCGCTCTATCTTCTCTGCCTGTAAGTAAGAAAGTAATATCATCAACATTCTTAGTTGTGAATATTCATCACGTACAAATTACGGCTTTCGGAATTTATATTTAAATATGTGAGAAACGTAAAAATTCGAATATATTTACATAATACGTCACACTTTAATGAATAGTTTTTTGTTAGTAGCCATTGCTGCAATAAATTGTATGCCATAAAGATAATAATAACACAAAATAATTATAAAATTGATTGCTTCAATACAAGTTATCTGCCAAAAGATGGCGTATAGCAACAGGTCCTATATTCATAACATCATCTACTTTCCTGGACTGTTTCATTTTAATTGTTCAAGAATATTTTTTCTTCTGAAAGAAGGCTTGAACTTTGTGGTGACATTATTACTAAAATGAAATACAAATCACTTTGTTTTCATCGCTTTATTAGCTTATACAATCTACATGTTTCGAGAACAATGTTCTCTTCATCAGGATTGTTTGTGTACTAAAAATTGAAAAAGTTAAACCATGCAAGTGTGTTACGGTGAAGAGGAGGATGAGGGGACGATTAGGGGGAGGGGGAGGGTCGGAGGTGTTAATTATTAAGAATGTCATCTAACGGGGATGAAATCTTAAGTGGAAAAATATTCAATAGTGGATTGTGCACAAATTTAGTCTGAATGTTTATTATATTTGAATTAATATTAACATTTTTCCTTATTTCAAGTATTTCTAAATTATTTATTTGTGTTTCGTTTATTTTTATTTGATGCTGTTAGGTATATCCTATTATGATGGAAATATTTCCTATCAATGAGCATCATTTGGCGGATTCTAACGGTCTCCACTTACTAACACGAGTGGTTAATGCTGACTAAGCAAATGGTTTTCAAATAAATGCAAACATTACAAAATACGTGATCATTATTTAAGGAAATTTAACTAGACACTTCGACTAGAAAGAGCAGATAAAATATTACCTTAGACGCACTTAAAAGAAAACTGAGACCGTGGAAATTAAATGACGGATACAGCAAGCCAGAGCTGCATTCTTCCGCGGAAGGTATTTTGCAGCCATGATCTAAACTTAAATCTGCAAATGAGACTGCTACAATATAATGTGTTCCCCAAACGTCACTTCTACCACAAAAATACAAACCGACCGGTGTATATTTTTCAATAAAATAACGAGTTAAGATTTTAAATGAACGCACTGATTTTGTAAAACTAAAACATAATTTAAATGCCAAATTTTAGAGCGATTATTGGTCAAGAAATGGGTCAAATATTGTTTGAAAAATTCTGATAAAAAATCTCTGATTGAAAGTTAAACAAAATCTGTCCCTAAACGATAAGCGAAATTAAATAAAATCATATAAAAAGAATATCATATTGATTTTTTCTCTGTATATTACGTGGCCCATTTTGTTACTCACTCTTTCTAATCATTCTAGCTTCTTTGTAATCAACTCTCTTTGTTAGCAAATTACACAGACACCCACACATAATATTGTCACGAGATCGTAAATATAAAAAGAATAACCACACATAATCAAGTAATTACACGACTGCACGTAGGTCTGGAATGTTTTAGAATCATTAGAAAATACTGGAAAGGTTTAGAAGTCAGTCAATCATACGCAAACGTTCGCGAGTTGACATTCTCTACATAAAGACACGTAACACAATTGTTTTGACAGCGAAGCAAGACGAAGAAGACAGAAGTGGAACCGAAGGCGATCCAGTTGGTGTTATATCGACCAGCGGAATAAATTACGAGAGTAGGAACCGGGCATTCGACATTTAATAATTGATAACTTGTGAATATTCTAGAAGATGCGTATAAAGTGTTAAACAGATAAGTGAAAGAGTGTGAGATAATACTTAAAATATGTACATTATTTAATTTTTTTAGTGTCTTTTGAGGTTTAGGCATATCCAATTGTCATTGTCATTAGGGAATGCAATCCCGAGTCGGGATTGCCCTTTCGGGATCCCTCGAGATTAGAATTTTCAATCCCGCAGGATCCCTAGGGATCGGGATCTGAATAGCAATTAACTACAATGCCTTACATTTTTATACCAGCAATTTTAATAAAATGTTCAATATTAATCATTGCGTTAAAGTTTTTGTAGGCGTTTTTCCAAGCATCAATCAGTCAATGTAATAGAGTAAAAACTACTAACTAGTATAGTTTTTATTACTATGTTAGGTTGATAAAATACAGTAAATATTATTCAAAGCTTCATTATTTGAATGTGACATGAACATAAGTTTTAAGTACTTACTAAAAGCTCTATAGACGTACAAAATTAAACATACAAAACATAAAAAAATGTTGATCAATCCCGATAATCTCGTCCGATTTTTCAGTTCGGGATTGATCTCGTAAAATGCCTCGAGATCTCGCGGGATCGGGATTGCATTCCCTAATTGTCATCTCTTTGCAAGATTTTTGTTAATCTTTTCAATGCTTTTGTATTAACCGGGAAATTGATTACCCGGGACCTTTTATCCGGATAATCGGGAGTCTACTATATACATTATCTCGTATAGCTTGACCTTTTATCATATCACGTAGACTATTGCAACAACTTTCACTATTGCAACAATCCTTCACTAGGGCCCAAAAAACTCTATTTTTTCGCTACAAAATGAACGACCAAAATCTGACAAGAACATCAAATGTTAAAGATCTAGGTGTTAGATTTGTAAGCAACCTAACATTTCACGATCACATAGAGACGATCAGTGGTAATGCTTTGAAAATGTTAGGATTTGTTCTGCGTACTGCCAGGGTTTTCGAGAATACCCGCGTACTGAGAACTCGTTACAACTCCTTGGTGCGGAGTAGACTCGAGAGTGGCTCGATGATCTGGGGGCCACATGAGGGCAAGTACTCTCTTATGGTGGAGAAAGTCCAAAAGAAGTTTCTGATATATCTCTACATGAGAGAGTACGGGCATTATCCTTGGCTTTACCCAACCGAGTTTCTCCAGGGTATGCCTGGCTACAATAGTCTAGAGACTAGAAGGAATGTGTATTTGATTACACATTTTTATCGATTGTTGCGCGATATGATCGATAATCCTGAAATTATGCAGAGCATTGGTTTGTATGTTCCTGATAATTACTTTAGACATCGTCAGCATAGATTGTTTCACATTCCAATATACAGGACCAACCTGCCGATGGTTATGCCTGTTGGAAGAGCCACAGCTATGCTGAACAAAATCGCTTTGGGTATTGATATATTCCATGTGACTGAGGGGGTTTTCCGAAGCGGGATTCTCCTACACCTTTGACCAGATATTATGTTATTTTTAATTTATTAAATATTTTTATTTTGATATATACTTCCTAATATGTATGCCTTAAACATTTTGTTTGTAATGTACATATTATCAATAAATTGAATTGAATTGAATTGAACTAGATAAATCACTGGCTTCTGCACTGCAGCCCTGACTTGCCACCAATGGCTGACGGCAGTTTCGGAGCCGCCTATTCTTCCTCACGCCCGGTAATGCCGTTATTTCGACTTCACGCGCGCCACCAGTTAGCGCCGAGTGCCGCAATTGACATTTTGATGGAGGAAGTTGTTAGCGAACGTTTAAACGACGACCATATTTTGATGTCAGACACGCTGGACCTTGCGCGCCGATGTTACGACAAACGCCAATTCGGCACTTGAGTTCTTCGCTCTAAGGCCCGTATTCGCTTACTCTCGCTGTTTTCAATATTTGTTTATTTAAAAAAAAATTTGATTGGTATCGAAACCGAACGACGCGACGCGACGTCAAAATAATCAATATTTCAATATCCCACCCCTTATCACATCCCTTCCAGGAGCACTAGACAAAGTATATCGTTTCATTGTGACAATGTTAGTGTAAATTATCTCTTTAGCTCACCTATTAGAAGGCTCCATAGGTTAGAAAACGAGTATGGCTACCTATCGGATGTTTTTTCGGAAACACTAGCCGCCTACAAGAAAGCTCTTCTGGACGAATTTGGTCGTTTATAATTAGTTATTGATGTCATGTCTGTGTCTTGTTTTTAGATTTTTGAATTTTACATTTCATTTTGTCATTTTTATTGCGTCTTGAGTTTCAGATTTGATTTGTTTACAATTATTTCATTTTGTTGTAATTTTGTTGCTTCTTGAATTTCAGACATAATTATTTTAATTTGTTCTAGTTTTATTGATTATTGACTTTCATATTTGATTTGATAACTATTATTTCATTTGATGTAATTTTGTTATACTTTATGTTATTCACTTAATGTTTTATTTTTCTTTATATATCACTTTATTAATTATTTTTGATAGAATTGATGATTTTTATAGAATTATAAATATCTCCTTTTTTATTATTACCTATCAATCTAAACATCTTTATATACATTGTTTTTTTAATGGTACGTTGTACCGTGTATTAAATAAATAAATAAATAAATAGAACACAATCAATACAAAACAATTTATCAGTATAAACAATAAATACGATTATGCTTATAGATATACAGGGTGTAACAGAGCTATTCCACAGTACTTTACAAGTATTTTCTTCTTCTTTGCACTGTCCCAACTCATTGTCTAGGTAGGCTGTTGGGGTTCTCTCTTTTTCTCGTTCTCAGGCTCAGAAAAATGCTTTAAAGTTTTGCACACTATAAAATTCAAAATAATACTCTGCAATATTGTATACTTACACCTAGTCGTCGACGCCAGGTCCATACAGCAAAGAGCTTTCTTTAAGAAGATCTAAAGCATCTTTTTGTCTCAGCATCGCTCAAATATTTATAACTTCGTAAATTTTACTCCGATTGTCTTGAAATTTTGACACAATATTCTTGCAATGTTATTTATACATGCATTCAAAAAATTAAAAATAAAATTCAAAAAAAAAAATTAAAAACCTTATCCCCCCCCCCCCTACCCTTAAGGAGATATGCGATTGCAAAGTTTGCATTTTTTTTTCAATATTTCTGACATTCATTCCCTTTAATACAAGTCAAATAAAATGATAAAAACCTTCCATTTCCAATTGGATTTTTTTCAGTGTTTTTATTATTTTATTTAACTTATATTAAAACAAATTAATTATTCGTAAAAGATATAAGTTACTGTAATGATACTTCAACGTTTTGTAAAAAAATCAAAAAATATTGAAAAAAAATGCAAATTTTGATAATTGCACAACTCTATAACTATTGATATTAGGTCATGGTTTCTTGAACATTTTTGACTCATAATCAAGATAGGAATTTACCTGTAAAGTATTGTGGACTACACCCTGTATATCATCATCGCCGTCATCATCGTCTGTGTCGGTGACGTCATCCTGTAAATTCATAATCAATGGCGGCGATCGATCTCGTAAAACAGCATCTTTCAGGTCTGCCTCTTGCAGCTTTTCGGTTACACGCACTTCACCCAATCTTCAGGAGCGCACACGCAAGAAGCTAATTGTCAACATAGCGTATACAGCATTGTGCATCCCTACTGCGATATTAGTATCGCAAATAGCAATATTAGGATCTTATTAAGGTACAGATACACATGCTTCTTTAGTGGCATGCTAATGAGCATAAGCATGCCCTAACAACTGTACACACTTGCTCATTACTGGAAGGCTTATTAGTGGCATGCTCATAAATAAGCATGCCCAAAGCTAACAATCAAACACACATGCTTATTAGTGGCATACTCTTGTCATAGAATACAGAAGCTCTTGTTCAAAATGGAAACTTTGCAAACTGAAATAGATAATTCAAGTGAACCAATAAATCAAAAAAGTTCCCGAGTTTCCATCCGCACATTTTTGATTTTAGTTTATATAATTTTATTGTAAGATTTGAATCATTCATGCCTATTAATAAAGTTTCGTAAAGATTATTTCTCACTATATTATTTTTACACAACGGTGACCGAGTATTCCACAGACATTCGTGATTCCTATAATAAGTCATGAAAAGTAATGTTTTATCATCTCCCCAACGCGCCATATTTGTTTCATCTGTCGCGGACTGAGAAGATCGCATTGATAATTCTAGCCGCGAAGCCCGCGAATGACATAACCATGCTCATAATAAGCAAGCCTGTTCACACATGCTCCAAAGATACCCCTTCTCTATGGTGAATGACAGTGGCATGCTTATAAATCAACCGGCGGTTGATTTATAAGCATGTGCATTTTCTAGCAATGTGCGTACACACATGCCACTAATAAGCAAGGCCTAGAGAAGTTCAATACTGCGCATGCTCACGTGCCACTAAATAAGCATGTGTATCAGACGCCTAAGATTGTTATCCCAACACTTAATGGACGATAATAAAAATTAAAAATAATCGAGGTGTTGGTATACGTCGATGTTCGGTGTTCGTCGTACTCAAATAATGAAGTTTGTATATTTGCATGTATCTCTCTCAAATTAAATACATTTATTTGCGGTGTCCGATGTCTGCAATGCCTAAAGAAAAGTGATTTCTCCGGTCTGGTCTGACAGAGCTTCAAACGCATTACCGAAATACTCATCGCAAACGTAACCTCACAGTTTTCATGTTCCGACTAAAATTGAATGAAATAAGTACTAATGCTGTAATTAAAATTTTATTAGTAGAAAAAGCACTGCACTTATTAATTTCCCCTCCCACAGCTTCCTGTAAAATTATAGCAAACTAGCTGTTCGTACCCGGCGTTGCAAGTTGTGGGGGGAAACAAAGGTTCGATTTGAACGGTACAGATTTGCATCAAAAATATATCAGGGGGAGGAGAAGAGGTAAAAGAATAGGGAAGAAATGTCACCTATGTTACCCGCCGGGTCTTAAAGAATAAGTTTCCAAATTTTGAGTCCGATCGGACAAACGGTACAGATTTGCATCGAAAATATATCGGGGAGAGGGGAAGGAGTAAAAGAATAGGGGGATATGTCACCTATGTTACCCGCCGGGTCCTAAAGCGTAAGTATTCAAATTTTGAATCGAATCGGATAAACGGTGTAGATTTATATAGAGAACAAACAGACATTGAGTTTTATAGGTTTAGAAGTGCCATTGTCGCGTTGGACTCGTATTAATATTTTGACGTTTGACGGATAACCGTCATGTCTCGCGTCGCATCGTCGCGTTGTCTCCCTCTCTCTCAAGTTGTAAGAAACAAACACCGACTTATCGTTTATTATCTATTTCTATTCTCGTCTAGTGTAGGGATAAAAATCTTAAGATCCTAAAATTACTATTTTCAGAATACGACCGATTATGATTTACGGTCGCAGTCCTCAGTTTGTCCGGACTACAGTGTACAGTCCACCGTAAACGCTGGGTGCAGTGTACGAGCACATAAATAAAACATGGCGGCTACTCACCGAAATATTTAAATGATTTAAAGGAGATTTACATCTTTGTGTGAAGCGGGCCCTCGTGTGTCGAACCGAAACGGAATCGTGCCTGACGGGTGTAAATCACTCCTTTCAAAACACAGCGCCGCAAAGGCAACGGATTTATTTCACTGCGCTTTACAATTGATTTTGAAACCTCATAAAAGAGCCGTGCACCCGTAAAAATCACGGGAAATAATAATGACGACGTGCCCTGCGTGACCGCGCTACATATGACGGAAGGAAGGATGGACAGGCAAGACGGACAGACAGACAACGTATTTATTATGTTCGATTATAAATGTAAATATTTTCACAGGAGTTTCTCGAAAGGTCCACGTGAATCTAGAATCAACTGGGCTATTCTCGTAATTACTAGAAATATTTATAGACTACCAGAAATGTGGAGAAAGTAGTAGAAAGTTCTAGAGGCATCGCGAAATTAACGTTTTGTATAAAAGGTGAGCGGGCGCGCGCGGAGAGTTGTTATTTGACAGCTCGACACAGTCCACAGAAAACAAACTGTGACAATAATCTTCTTCTTATGGTGCCATCTCGTATCGGAGGTCGGCGATCATTCTGGCAACGACTTTATTTACCGTCGCACGGAATAACTCAGTCGAATAAGATAGCAACCATCAGATGCGACGTCTTCTTACGCTTCTTTTATTACTTATTTCCCCCTGTATGATAAGTTAAATGATAATTATGGTGACATTAATAAGCGATAATAAATTAAGAGAGTACCTAACAGGCGTTTGGAAATAAGTGCGACCACTTACGTCGGAGTTAGTGTCTAACGTAGTGGAAGCATCTGTGAAACCATAGCATGTATCAAGAAATTTCTGTTCGTATTTTTTTTTTTATTACTTTATTTATAGCATATAGTTTAATACATCTTTTTTCTAGTTTACTAAATCCATGAATAAAAATAAAGAAAAAATATCGCTGTCCTATCCAAAAAGATAATTATTCTTTTGCTTGAAGAGGGACTTATACTTTTGTATAATTAAATATTTTGTATACATGTATTTAAAAAAATAATTATAGTAAATTTGTTTTTTGTAGTGTTCACTCAATTTCTTTATTTATTTAATTACAATTATCTTTTAATTCATGTAGGGGGGCCATTGACATTCTTTATTCCTAAACATATATTAGTTTGCTTATATTGTTTGGTATTACATTTTGGTATTTTGAAGTTGTTTTGAAATATCGCGTGAATATTTTTTACAATATAGAGATTTTTTGTAAATATTTTCTAATTTCGGAACTGGAAATTTTGTTGGCCGGTGATTTTAATCAAATACAATAATTTCGTTTTCTGTCCGTCCGTCCGTCTGTCTGTCCCCGTAACTTCGTGTAACGTCCGCAATTTCGTTTGAATTCGCGACTAAAAAAAATGCCACCAAACCCGAACCCTAGGTCTTAGCAAAGGCGCGAACCAATTTTCAATCATTTTTGATGGGTTACAGCTAATCAAAAAATAATCAAAGGCTATGGTGGCTTCTTGCATTACAGCTTTACTGTGTAATAAAATCTACCCTCTGCATCCATTTATGTAACGGTCGACTTTCAAGACAAAGTTATTAACCCCGACCACATTAGGACACAGGGGATGAAGAAGAAGAAGTTTTCGTGACTAATATAACAGCATGATTGATTGCCCCCAGATTGTTAGTCTGATCGACTTATACGCTCCATTGAGGTCATCAAGACACACAGTGCATTATTCTATTATAGTGGAAACGTCAGAACTAATGCATTAGCAAACTCTGTAATTCCCAGATTACACTCATTAGGGAATGTACATGCGGAGGCGGCTGACATTTTTGCTGATAATATAACTGCGTTTAGGATAATGCTGATACAATTCTTTACATTTCATCGAAATGGAAATGGATAGTAAATTTTGCTGTATTATTATTTTACCTCTAAACTATTATTATTTGTACCTTTAACTATTATTATTTCTACCTTTTATCTGTATTATGATATTTATTTTTAAATTTATATTCTGTATTTTTGTTAAAGCCCACAAGGGCATTAAATAAATAAATAAATAAATAAATAAATTAAAAAAATTAAAAAAAAATAAAAATAAAAAAAACGTGTCTAGAACCATGATCGAAGAGATGGCGCGCGGTGGTTCCGGCGGCACGCTCAACATGGATATTATTTTACGACACGGCCGAACAAGGGGTCGTGTTTGAGGCAAATTAATTATGCCGTAAAACCGAATGCAGCCAAATAAAATCCGGTAAAAAGATTAAAAGGGGAATCAATGGCGCCTCAGTGCTCGGGGGGCAACGGTCGCTCCACCCGGCGCGTGGGCGTCGGCCTGAAAGGGTTTTTGTTAATTTGTCGGTCCTTTTGCCTGACAAAGCTTAGCAGCTTGAACTAACCTCGGATATCGACGCACGCGTTAGGATAAATAATGATAATAATAGTTGGATCATAAGCGACATTTGAAGGCGTCTATACGCATAAGTACAATCTTACAGGAGAGAGGAAAAACACTTTAATAAGTAACCGGAATCTCCGATTTTTTCATTTTCATTCAAATGCCTTTTATTTATGCTTTCTTTGTTTTTTATGTGATTTAGCAATCCCAGTGATATCTTGGAACTATCGCCATCCGGCATTTGTCACTTACTACCAGATTAATATACAGGAATACAGACTATAGACTCTTTTTCCACGTTATCTTTATTACTTTTCGGCTTTTTTTCGAATTTCGGCAAGATTGAGTTGAAATCATGGAAAATAAATACCGCACACAGTGCATACTGTTATATACATCATTTTAAAATAATACAATATTTTTGACTGATCTACTATATATACCCTTTTTATAGGGACGCCTTCATTTCATCCTATTATTTTATCCCTTCCCCTTCCCTGATATATTTTTGATGCAAATCTGTACCGTTCGATTGATCGGACTCAAAATTTGGAAACTTATTCTTTACGACTTGGCGGGTAACATAGACATTTCTCCATATTTTTCTACTCCATCCCCACCCCTGATATACTTTCTATGCAAATCTGTACCGTTTGACCAATCGGACTCAAAATTTGGAAACTTATTCTTTAAGACCCGACGGGTAACATAGGTGACATTTCCTCCCTCCTTTACTCTTTTCCCTCCCCCTGATATATTTTCGATGCAAATCTGTACCGTTCGAATCGAACCTTTTTTTCCCCTCACAAATTTATTTTAAACTTAATCCTTAACCTGTGCAACGCCGGGTACGAACAGCTAGTGAACATATAAAATAGTCATTAGCAATATACCTAATTAGCAAACAAAATTTATTTTTAGAATTATTTCCACACAAATAATTAACATTTGAAATTTGGTTGGAGGAGTCTCTCAAGTTGACAAGTTTTGATGAAATGTGTCAACAAATTCACTGTTTATATTCATTGCCTTGGCTTTGTAGCCTGGCTAAAGGAGAGTGAATGTGGTAGTTTATTTTGACACGGTCGTGATAAAATATTTCTTCTGAATGCTTCTACGAAGGGACTATGAGTCTGTGCTTTTGTAAGAGGAACAGACTGTCAAGTATTTTTTCATTATTTAACCCTTGAACCAGGCCGTGAAAAACAGGTTATTTAAAAATACCGACAAGGTTTTCCATTAAAAAAATATTAATAAAACTATGTATATATTTTGTTTGCACATATTTCTTTAAAAAAAATTCAGAAGCAAGACACCATGCGTACGTAATATTGCATAATCTACAAGGCTGTACTGGATCTGCATAGTAGATTCCTCCTAAATTGACACCTTCTTCGTATACCCTCAGCAGGTATATGTGGGCCCGTGAGATTTAGAAATTCATTATGAAGTTGTGTTCTTTCTTCTATGGATAATAAAAATACCATAGACGAAGTATTGATGATATTTTGTGACTTATAATAAACAATAGCCAGATTTGGCCACAAATAATATCAAACATTTTTCTTTCCACCCAAACAATCCAACAATAAAGCGCGGAAGGTGAGCCTTGGTACAGATGTGTAGGAGACATTCACGCGCCTGCAGAAAGCGTTAGTCGCTGACAGCCAGCCTCTGAGCCAGTCTTGAACAGCGACGACTGGAGCAGTGATTTTGCAGTACATTTTTCCAAAAGCTTGGCAATACCCGAGGGAAAACTATTTATAAGATCCAACAGGCTTTCGGGGATCTCGCGGATAAACGCTTCAAAGATGGCCGTACATCAGTGGACAGCTTCAAAGATGGCCGTACATCAGTGGACAGCTTCAAAGATGGCCGTACATAAGTGGACAGCTTCAAAGATGTCCGTACATCAGTGGACAGCTTCAAAGATGGCCGTACATCAGTGGACAGCTTCAAAGATGGCCGTACATCAGTAGACAGCATCAAACATAGCCGTACATCAATGGACAGCTTCATGGATGGCCGTACATCAGTGGACAATGAATCGCGTCCCAGTAGACCCTGAAGAAGCCGATCGACCAGGTGCGGACTTGTCGGTCATGCAAGATCGTCGTATCGTAGTTCTATACCATGAGAACGAGTTTATTCAATTATATTGGTCCAGTTCTCCCTGATAACAAGCAACAACGATACTACAGAGGAGATCCAGAAGCGCATACTGAGCGCAAATCGCTGTTTTTTCCGCCTACAAAAGCAGATAAAATCCAGACTGCTGTCCAGAAACACCAAGATATTAGTGTACAAAACGCTTATTAGGCTAGTGCTCACGTACGCAGCTGAGACGTGAGTACTAACTAAGAGGAATGAGCGAGCACTGGACGTTTTTGAAAGGAAAATTTTGAGGCGTATTTTCGGACCGGTTCTAGAAAATCGTTTTACAACAATGAGCTCTATACTCTATTTAAGGAGCCAAACGTCACAAAATTTATAAAACTGGGAAGATTTCGGTGACTGGGTCATGTGGAGAGAATGTCCGAGCATCAAGCACCAAAGTCCCTGCTGAACTCAAGGCGAATAGGGCAAAGGAGCTTAGGAAGGCCGAAACTAAGATGGAGTGACAACGTCCTCAAAGATATCTCTGCCTTAGAGCTTCGAAACTGGAGAGAGCTGGCACTAGACCGAGATGAGTGGAGAAAAATTATTGAGGAGGCCAAGACCCACCAAGGGTTGTAGTGCCAAGAATGATGATGATGATGATTGGTCCAGTTCCCCAACAAGCATTGGATCGCAACATTCAATTCTGACCTAGGGTTTAGGCTGGACGAGTATAACTGCAAAATTCATGCAGAATCTGCTAACGATGGACCAGAAGCGACCCCGCTTGGAAAACGCTCGAGACATGACTAAATTTAAATTACTATGACGTATAAAAGAAGAAGAGATATGAAGATGCAGAATTAAGAGAGAAGAACCTAAAGAATACTCAGCCTGAATATTCATCATTGCAAAACTATTCATTATAATGCAAATTTTCCTTCACTCTGAACAACAGATGGGTTAATATGTATGGGCGTAAGGCGGGCGGCCACATTATCTCCACGTACCGTCTTCACCTGACGGCACTTTACGTACCTACAATGTTTACTTATGGAGGTCACGCACACTAGTGGGTGATAAAATTGTGTAACCAAATCCGATAATGCTACATTAAAAAAAAACACATCCAATAACATATACAACAATATTCTCAAAACCATCTTCATTACTCCCTTTATATTAACTCGTGGCGTCTGCTTGCTTGCCGTCAAGAAAAACTTTGGATCGATTTTTGACCCTTTTCCCGTGATCCAATCGAGCTAAAACTTGGCAAGCGGACTCGTGGCGACGATCAAGAAGATCTATCAAATTTTCGTTAAAAAAAATAACTAATTAAAGTATAATTTTGGATTTTTAGAAATTTTAATGGTTTTTTCAAATTGGAATCGTTACATTTTTAGCGAAATTTAAAATAAATTAAATTTTAATAAATATTATTATTAAGTTCTACGGGTTAAGTATTTTTATGTGTTACAGCTGTTTCGGCTTGTAAGGCCATTATCAAACAGTGGATATACCACGTACAAACGACTTATTTATACAATTTTAAGCAAGAAATTATCAAAAAAATTGCTACTAATAACAGCTATAGAATAAGTGACATAGAGAAAATGATAAGAAACAAAAAATACAAAAATAAAATTAATCTCATATACCCTAATCAGAAAAATAATAATAATAAATACGCATGCATAGAATTTTTTGGTCCAACTTCAGTAAAAATAGCTAATGAAATTAAAAAGTGTGATTTAAAAATAGCCTTTAGAACCAATAACAATATAGGAACAAACCTCAAAAACTCTAAAAGTAAAACACCTAAATTAGAAAACAGTGGCATATACAAATTAACATGTAATCATAAAGATTGCAATGCCACATATATAGGACAAACGGGAAGGTCTTTTTTAACTAGATTCGCGGAACACATGCGCTGCTATAAAAATAAAAATTTAGAGTCAAAATTTGCGGCCCATTTATTAAATGAAAACCACGTCCCGCAAGGTGATAACGAACCAAAACCTTTACATATAGAAACAAAGGGTTTTAGGATGAATTTACTTGAGCAACTAGAAATAAATAAATATAAAAAGGATCCAAATATTAAACTTTTAAATAATCAACAAAAAATTATCTTCTCTCCACTTCTAAATATTTTTAAAAAACCAATAATCAAGGACATAAATTAAAATAATATTTATAAATAACACTTGCAGAAAACGGGGAATTTTGATAATTAAGCGTAACGTTAACTGAGGCACCTTTAATGATAAATGCCCGGGAAAAAACGTACATTACTACAGGGCTTCACCACAAATATCTAATTACTCTAAAGGGGAAGGGGTAACTTAAAATTTTTATAAATAAGTCGTTTGTACGTGGTATATCTGTTACAGTGAATCTGATTTTCTAGTGAGTCCATCATTCACTGGCATTTTAGAGAAAGTATATTCAAGGTCATTCTTATCATATTCAAAGAGTTTTTCACCAATAGAGATGAATACAATATTTTAACTTGCACTTACTAGTGAAATTATTGGTTTCCGAACTGTCAAAAATTAAATTTGACAAGTCCGAAATCCGTTTCCGTAAAAATCTATGCTTTTAAACGAACTTTTATTTATCCAAATTGAAACAACCGGGCCTTGAATAACAATTTAATAAGTCATTGCGTGAACAAGGTTCTTACTGCATTATTAATTTCTTCTGTGCAAATCAACATTATGTAGATAACGGATATTATTAAAATAGTTATTTTGAAGTGTTGAAAGTTTCGTCTGCACCAATTCTTTATTATATGATTTTATAACAAGATTCTAATGGCACATGGACCTTGTTTTTCAAAATTTATTTTGCGTTTTGTGTCTCATTCTACACTAGTCTAGTCCAAAGTCATCACAAAGCGACAGTATTTCTAATTTTTATCCTTTGAGCGATAGCATATTCTCTATTCTGTGGCGATAGTTCTGTTTCTCGAACTGTCATACTTCTGGACTGGATTAGTTTAGGTAGGTAACTAAAACGTAATATATTTTTAAAATTTTAATCGCGAACACTTACGAAATTCTGATCATCTTATAATTCAAAAGACAGTCGATTAAACTCATAAAAATGATACGGTGCGAGCAAGCTTCACATCTGTCACCGACGTCGAGCGGAGTAAGTTTGCGAACTTAAAAACCGCGCACTTTTGTTGTACGTCTACCACCCGTGCTTACACGTGCTTTACACGTGCGCAAACAAGAAACGCAAACGACATTAGACACATTTTTAATAAAAATATAGAAAATTGGAAATGCGGAAGAATCTGAATGAATTCAAACGTAAATGATGACTTAGAATCTCTTTGATTTTTGTATTTTTCGCATCGAGTGTTTGTTACTTGACGCACTTTTAAAGGTTCATTTAAAATTAATAATACCGGGTGTATGTTTATTTCTGTTTCTATATTTGTAAGAAATAAACTTTTGTTGTATTGTTATAAAAAAACATATTTAATAAACTTAATTGACAAAATACATATTCATTAATAAAAATTTTCCCTTAACCCCCCAATATTTACATGGTGACATAACCTCGTTTTGTTCCGGCAGTCGTCAGATATCATAAAAAAAACCCGAGTGCGCGATCTTTCAGCCGACACCTTACTTCGCGATTCGTATTCGTTTTGCGGTGCCGCTGTCCTATTTTAATTTAGGAGTTAAAATAGGACCGCAAAATGAATAAAAATCGCCTAGTGTAGTGCCGCCTTTATACTTTCTACGCTTTAAGAATTACGTGTACAAATTGATGGTTTCACCGATATATTGTCTATGCTTTGAGTAATGTATTTTCACGGATTATGTGTAGTGAATCTGAGAATTCGTTGATTTAGATGTTTTCACTGCCCCCACTCTGCCCGACCGGGAAAAGTACATTTTTACTAGTGAAAGTATAGTCTCACTAAAAATGCAAATTCGCTGTAACATATCCACTGTTTGATAATGGCCTTACAAGCCGAAACAGCTGTAACACATTAAAATACTTAACCCGTAGAACTTAATAATAATATTTATTAAAATTTAATTTATTTTAAATTTCGCTAAAAATGAAGAAGAATTGAAAAAATTAACAATACTCCAAAATAAAGCATTAAGAATTATACTAAAAACAAATCGATACACAAGAATCAAAGTAATGTTAGAAAGCTTACAAAGAATGACATTTAGACAAATAATTAAATTTAATGCACTTCTATTAGGGATGAAAACAATATTCTTTTATATTACTTTTAAGAAAAAATTAAGAAAATATGTAATACTTTTGATTAAAAATTTAATATATTTTATATTTTATGCTGTATATATTAGGAAAAATAAAAATTATTGTATTACCTGTGTACTTTAAAAATAAAATAAAAATAGTTCATGTAAAATTCTTGTCGTTATTACACAGATTCTACGGCTTATTATTATGCAATGTTATATTCCTACGCTTCGTTTACGATCTTACACACTTGCAATTTTTTTTTCAGATACATTTTTACTGTTTTTTTATCTTTCAGGTGGAATCAACAAATTTGATTGAGGAAATGATGTACCCTAAAGTGCAAAAATACTGCCTCATGTCAGTGAAGGGCTGCTACACAGACTTCCACGTTGATTTCGGTGGCACATCAGTGTGGTACCACATACTAAAAGGTGATCAGTTATACTGGTTCAGGTTGTTTCTTCTAATTCTACAGGTGGCAACTTCAATAGCTGATTTTCAAACCTTACTTTCAAAATCATGCTATGTACAGTAAAAGCTCTTTAATGTGAAATTGGGGGGACCAGAATTAAAAAAAAAAAAACAGTTGAATTTCGAATTAGGGAAGTACAAATTCAACAAGAAGCTTTCAAAACATCAATACACCTCTCTTAACATTTATAAGTTCACAACAAATGCATTTTTAAACACATATTCCAATGTCACAATAATTTTTGTCAGAGTGCTATTGTCTATTGTTTTAGTAAAAATAAATATAAATCATCAAGAAAAAATTCACAAAGCTTGTCTTTCAGCAGTTACTTTCATTCAACTTGTGAAAGGATGCTTTGATTTTGGGGAGAATTTTAAAATTGTCAAAATGTTTGAATTGGCGCCTTTATATTTTTTCATGATCTTTCCTTTCAATTTTATTGTCCAAGTTTTGAATTAAATAAATGTATTGCAAACTTTATCGAATGACACCAATTTAGATTTACAATAAAAAACACTAGAAACAATAAAATTAAAAAAAATAAATTAAATACGATAAGACGCAGCAAAAATATGCAATGTTTATAGTTCTGTTTAAAATCTCAAAAGTGTGTCAGTTTTCATGAAATTTATATATCCGAATAAAGGTAATATGCATGTCAATGACGTAATAATTGACAATTTATAACTACGAAACCAGCGCACAAGATGAGTTAGTTTTATCTTATCCATTTGGGGATGTATTACATAGCTGTTATACAGATATTCAAAGCTGTGTGATTGGTCAATCTTTGCAAGGATTAGGTGCCGACGGAAAATGAGTCAGCGCAGTTAGACTGTGTGTTAAATTTCTTAATTTTATCTGAAAATTATTTCGTATCCATTTTTCGAATTATAGGTAGCATTTGTATGAAAATTCTTTTGAAGGGGATAAAATATAGTTAATTTTTTGAATTATACCAAATTTCTAAATATAGTTTGAATTAAACTGTACTATTCATGCTTAAATTCTTTCAACAGAGTCCAATCACAATCCTGCACATTTCCACCAGAATTCACTCTCTTATAAACCATAAAATGGTAATTTATGTAATGCTTCTGAAATGATATACAGTAAAAGCTCTTTAATACGAAATTCAGGGGACCGAAATTCAACAAAAAAATTCGAATTTCGAATTAGGGAAGTAGAATTAGTAGGAAGTTTGTAAACCATCAACACACTTTCTAAACATTTCCAAGTGTGCAAACAAATGCATTTTTTAACATGTATATTCAAACATATTTATTTGGCTAATGTTGCATTCATTTTTGTCAGTTGTTTCAATAAAATTAAAATAAATTACATTGATATGTGATCTTAAGCAGAGCTTAAAACAGAAAAAATGAAAACAGCAAATATTGTACATCACTTCTCAGCGCTTTTCAATTTTGGCGCGATTTTTTAGAATTGTTGAAACAGTCGAATTGGCGATATCATATTTTTTCGCAATCTATTAATCTATTAATTTTCCTGTCCACATCTTTAATCAAATCCATTTTCATAGAAATGGTTAAAGTTTTGTACGCGCTGCGAACTAACGCTATTTTAATTTGAAACGAAACACGAAGTAAAAATAAAATGCGAAAATAACTAAAATCTAACACGTGAACGTAATAAAATATCTAATATTCTTCACACTTATCAAATAACACAAAATATATTAAAATCGTAAATGAAGAGACTAAGATATCGAAAGTTTTCACGGAAATCACAGATATAAAAGCACAAAAAAAGTCAATGCTGTAATGTTTTCACGCGATATATTTTCAATTCGAATAAAACACGAAGATGTAACAATTTAAGGGTACGCGCGCACTAGCGTTTTTTCGCCGCGCGGTGAAAAAACGCTGCGGCATAATGTCGCACCGCAGTGTTGTGACAAAGGGTTTTGAATCGTAGTGCGCGCACTTAGCGGCAAAATAACGCAAAATGTTACAACTTTCTTGCGGCGCGGAGGTCAGCGGCAAAAAAACGCATCTTTTTCGACGCGCACTACGCGCTGTTTCGCTGTACCATATAATATTTTTTGTGAAAGAACAATGGCCACAAGCATTAATTCTGCTGATCTGGATGAAGATTTTAATATTGAAATGCTAATTAGGAAAGTTGAGAGAAGACCACCATTGTACGATATTAATCCAAAAGAATATAGTGACAGAAATATTAAACATTTCTGAATGGAGTATTTTTATATGTGATAGAAGGTCCAACTAGTTTTAAAAATTCATAAAAACATTTTTTATTCATTCTATAATATTGGAAGAATTTTTCGGGGTAATCGTTAAGTTCACCAAATATTTTAAAGAACTGCCCGTTGTTCAAATGATCAGCGGCATTATGACGCAGTGCGCGCGCCTGCTGTTTTCGCCGCGCGTCAAAATGTCGCAGTGCGCGCGCCTGCCGTTTACGCCGCGAGTCAAAATGTCGCAGTGCGTGCGCCTACTGTTTACGCCGCGAGTCAAAATGTCGCAGGTTTTTTTGCCGCGCGGCGAAAAAGCGCTAGTGCGCGCGTTCCCTAAAACTCCAAAACCGGCGACAAAACTTCAACTAATCTTGTCTTTTGGCGAGATATCGTAAAACATCTTTACCCTGCGCGCTGCCGTCGGCCGGTCGGGGATGTTTTATGACTTTTATTACTGTCATATAGATCATCAAAGGCCTGTGAGGGCCCTGAGCGGTCATTCCCTCAGCGTAGGTATAAAAAACACTAGCAAATGGTTAGCAAATGTTAACATTTACATAAATGACTTCGTGTCAAATTTCATAATTTTCTCTGAAATTTTTTTCGTATTTGGAATTAGCCATTTTTTCGAATTATAGGAAGCATTTTGTATGAAAATTCATTTGAGGGGGATAAAATATGATAAAATTTTTCGAATTATACCGAATTTCGAATTATAGTTGTTTGTATTAACGAGCTTTTACTGTAATTATTTCTTTAATAATTGTCAAATACGACATGTTTGTGATAAGTTCTTGCATAAATATATGTTGGCACAAAGGAAACTCATTGATTCATATTAATACCTTACTATGGATATAATTATGCTACATTAGCAATATGCATGAAGGGTGTTTAAAAAATTCCAAGAAAATGGTTTGATTATATTAATCTAAACTTGTTGATATTTGCAATGCCATAAATTATTCCTAACAGTGCTGAATTATATTCAAGCTTAACCCTTTGCACTCGGAAGTTTTTTGGTACGTTATTACTCGTTTCTTGATAAAATTCCTTATTGCTATTTAATGGTACTAATATGATTCTGGTTAAATTATATTGAAACTAAAAAACCCAATATATTAAAATAAACCATTATTTTCTTGCCGCCGTAGCGGTGGCACTTGAGTAATATGGCAAACCATGCATGCTGCCTCTATGGCAGTACTCGAGTGCTCTTGGCACTCAAAGAGCAATTTGGTGGAAAAGATTTACATTTTAAATGCTACAATGGAAATACAAATTCGATTTCGGAAGAAAAATGTATTGCTGTCGTATTCACTAATTGAAAACGATCATCAAATAACGGTGTATCTTGAATGGAATCCACTTCAGGGGTTACACCACCCTGAAAGCCTGAATCTTTGGTAGAAATTGGGTGATTTTTTTTACAAGGATCTGATATTTATTTAATTGGCACTTTTCAAGATTATTATTAAATTATTATTTTACTACATATTAAACTATTATTTTATTGGAAAATTTAAAAAAAAATGGGCACATGTCCATTCCTGTGGAGCTCCTCCGCCGTGACTTAAATGCAATTTTCCCGGTGCATGTATTTCTTATACAGAAATGAAGTACGTAAGCTGCGGCTTATCCGATTTGGAAAAAAGTTTTTTATAAAATTGTGCGCAATTTGAAAAAAAAATTTTTAAATCAGATCCGTATTATATAGTTTATTTCTAAATGAGGATGTGACCTTCTTTTTTGTCTTGGTTAAATGTGCCTTGGGGAAAGTTGCATCTCAGTCACGGCAAAGGAGCTCTCAGGAATGGACAAGATTTTTTTTCAAAAATTTTACAACAAAATAATAGTTTCATATGTACCTTAATAATTGCCGATGAAAAATAATTAATACTTGTAAAAAATCACCCAAATTTCAGTCTCGCGGGGTGGTTTAATTTTTAAAAATTAAACAGAAAATATCTATGTATCATTATAATATTTTGTTAATACTGGACATGGACCTGGAACATTTCCAATCCGGGGATCCGCTATTTCGCCTAATTTTGTCTGTGTATTGTTCATTGAATATATTTTCATGCAGATGTGTGACAATAATGATTGTGGACGTTACGTATGTTATATGATCAGTATTTAAAAACAGTTTCTTTTCCAGGAGCCAAAGTCTTTTGGTTGATCCCGCCCACAGAACGCAATCTCCAGCTGTACGAGAAGTGGGTCCTCTCCGGGAAACAATCAGACGTGTTCTTCGGGGACACGGTGGAGAAGTGCATCCGGGTTAATGTGAGTGAAGCGATTATTATATCTTCAATAATAATTTATAACAGTAATACAAAAATCTAATTGATGATTTAATTCTTTAGTTGTACGCCGGCAACACATTCTTCATCCCCACTGGCTGGATCCATGCTGTGTACACCCCGAGTGACTCCCTGGTCTTTGGTGGAAACTTCCTGCATCAGTTTGGCATTGAGAAGCAGCTGAAGATAGCGCAAGTTGAAGATTCTACCAAGGTAATATTTTAGGTGCTAGCTGTTATTTGAATCAGTTTAGAAAATGAACTTCGTTGTAAATGCTACAATAATGAGCTCTATACTTTGTTTAATGAGATAAGCATCTTAAGGCGGGACAAACAATTTTCAAGCTGTCAAAAGCGGCGATATGCTTCGATAGATCATGCTACTTCAATACGAGATCGAGACATGAACAAACGTCATATTAGATAACCTTGCACGAGCGTATTTATTTACATGTCATGCAAGACAGAAAGGTTGCGAGGAAATGAGACAACCATACGGAGTACCGACATATAAAATATGTGGGAACGCAAGTCAAGATCGCGCACTATTATTTGAATTTTAAATGTTTTAAGTCTAGAATTTACAAAAGCATATTTATAATTCTCCAATAATTTATGTATTATAAAAAAATAGTAAACAACAATTTTTCTTATATCACTGTTTTTTAATTTAAAACTTATGTCGCATAAGCAGATTTAGATATTATATTGACTTCCGACTGAAATGTCAGAAGACCTGTGAATTAAACTTAATTCAAATATTTTTTTATCTAAAATAAACAAAAAACTACTCCAAAAATATGTATTGAATTAAAAAGAAAATTAACAACCATTAATCTGTATTTTAAAAATTATGTCGTAAATTAATATCTTACTTGACTTTATAAATTACAATGACATCTTCGCGAATATACCGCCGTCACCAAAACACGCACATGACGCAAGTTCAACGTGATTTTATCAGTAGAAAAGCAAAATAATATCAAACTAGTTAAAAAAAACTCATTATCTGCGACGAATAGATTTCTTTCGAATATATAACATGGTATTATTTTGAACTAAGTCAAATTTAGCATAAAAACACATTTTAAAGTGATTTTTTTTATGAAAAAGTGTATGGACCACAGAGAAACGTCCGCCTCTCCCGCAAGGCACGCGGCATCTGATTCAAAACTGCTCTATTTCTTGACACATTTCACAATTTAGAATTTTTATTTTAAAATTTAACGTATTTTTAATAAAAAATGTAGCTTTTTTGTAGTGAATGAAGACTCAAAGTGCGAATATAGATACAATATATCGTTTAAAATCATCTTTTTATATGAATAAACAATATTTGAAAAGCATCAAAATCGTAAAAATTTCTATCATTTTTAAAATATTATTACTTTTATTAATATTGAATATTTCTTAATATCCTACGTACGGATTCTAGATAATTAAGCAAACTTTATATGTATAAAAAAAACATAGTATGCTTACATACAAATTTTCAACGAACGAATCGTCGCCCGGGAACATTAAAAAAGTTTTTTTTTGCCGCGGCCTGTGGATTAATGCTTATATTTTTCTTATTTATTATAAACAATGTTCAGTTTATTACTTTTAAATAAGAACAAAGGTTCTATCTAAGTTATCGCCCTAAAAAAATTGCAATCTATCATATAAATTCTGATATAAATGAATAATGAAAACCCACACTTTTGTAAAAAACGCCGAAATATGCATTTGCAGTGAATGTACCGCCTTAAGTTACACATGACCAACCTGAGAAGGCTAAAGCCAAGGTGGATTGAAAATGTCAACATATATCTTAAAAATCCATGACTTGAGAGATATGGAGAGTGGAGATCAATAAACAAAAATTCTAGGCTAGGGATTGTAGAGCTAAAAATGATGATGAGGGCGTAATCTTAATTATTTCTTTATTCTTAAAACATATGTTTTTTTATAAGTTAACTATCGTTTTACAATTTTGAGGTAGGTAAGTAAAGGTTGAAGAATTGTCGTTTCATTAATTTTCCAATTTTAATAAAATATTAGCTATCGCTCACCACAAGAAAATGTTGAGTTACAATTGAAACTGCATAACAAACTTGTTTTAATATGATTTTATTGCTCTGAGAATAAGATTTGTTTCCTCTTCTTACTTTACGACTTTACACATTGTGTTTCCACAATTTTGTATTTATTTCTTTCTTGCACATTACATTTGGTTCTCCGTATCACCATTATCATTACTAATCAGATCATTTGATTCTCCATATAATCATTATCATTGAAAGTGAAGTTAAAATTAATATATCTCTGCATATACAGGATTTTTTGTAGCTACAGTAAAACCTCGTTGTTGCGAAATCCAAGAAACGGAAAAATAAAATTTTGTTATAACGAATTCTCACATATAATGAAATATTTTTTCCCCAATGCGTGCCTTGATTCTGCGCCATAGCAATAAAAAGCGAGGCCTTAAAAAAGGTCACAAATGGTTTTGAATAAGACTCCATTGTTAGTTCCTATGGATAATAAGGCATTCAGAAAACAAACGAAGTTATTTAAAATTAATTATGCCACTGAGGAATCTGATACTTTTTTCTAAAATGAGTATAGTTATATAAATTTCGTATTTATGCCTTAACTTCTTGTGCACTGTAAAACATTGGTTTCTTAAAATAATAATTTATTTTCCCTTGTTTGGTTTTTGTTTTTATTTTACTCAATTATTTGACTCAAAGAATCGACCCATCTTAGTAAGAAAACTCCACACCGGTACTCAATCAATGTAAATGTTCAGTTACAATATAAAAAAGTGATGATAGTAGTGAAGATGAAAAAAGTTTTATGATAATATTGCGTAAATAAATGATCATAGGCATTCGCAGTTCAAAGCGGCGGACTTGAGTTCTGCGGGCGATACAATGCACTACACGTGCTGCGCGGCTTTGTGACCTTTGTGCCTTGCTGCCAGCGCGGCGGCGGGGTTTTTTCTATTGCGGGCTCATTCCCTGTCGAGTGTTCGCGCAAGGAACAATCAGCAGAATAGTATTTTTCTTCAACAAGATATTTTTTTCAGTACTCATATTGTGGTATTTCGGTATATGAACAATTTGTATGATTGCATGTCGTAATATTTTTAAGTGATTCTATAGAGACCTATGCACATTAATGTTAATGTATGGATGTGCCTTCGTATGGAACTATAATTATTTTGTTATATGTTTTAACTGCATGCTAACTATATCTTCACCTACCTCATCACTATCCTTATCTTTGTCATCTTGAATCTCCTACCCTACCTGGCGTATTCTGTGTCCACTAGCCTCTTATATTTTCCATATTAATTAATATAAGATTAATTAATAGCTTTATAATTTTATAATTTTTAATATTTTTATAATTTTATAAATTTTTGTAAGCCGATACTGATATTAAATGGTTAAGTTTATTCATAGTAATATAAGAAACCTAAATTTAATTATAGTTATTATTTATTATTATTATGTTATTATTATTAAATTATAGTTAGCAGGATCTTGGTAAATGTAAAATAAATAACAAAAAAAAAAATGAATTAGTTTAAAAAAAAATGAAATTTCGCTATATAAATGCACTTTTGTAGGAGCTTTATTTAGAAAAAAATTTCCGTATAGTCGTTTTTCGACACAGCAGGGTTTGTTTTATTGTTATAATGAGGTTCTACTGTAGTAGCAAAAACTTTGGGGGAGTCTTCTTCATTAAAATTTAGAATAGAAAATATTCTTTACCCGACAGTTACTCAGATAATTGATTTTTGTTTGCATTTTTTTTCAACATTTCTGACTTATTTTCTGTAAAACTTGGACTATTTGTATTAAAAATTTTAAATTAATTTTATTATTCTTTTAGGTTGTTCTCGAAATTCCCCTTTTCAGACTGGTGGATAAAATAATATCTCAAAAACTATCAAGCTGATTTTGTACAAATTTTGCACACATCTTAAATTTACAAATAAAACATAAATTTTTCTTTTATTATTCACAGGTACCGCAGAAGTTCCGTTACCCCTTCTTCACCGAGATGCTGTGGTATGTGCTGGAGCGCTACGTCAGTATTCTGCTCGGCCGCACCCATCTCCTCGCCGTCGGGCAAGACGGAAACCCGGAAGAAGAAAGCGCAGACTCCAAGCCGGCAGGGGACGGGCCCAAGGAGGAAACCAAAGCAGACGGAGCGAGATCAGAGGATGCAGTCGCCATCAAGGAAGAGAAAGGGGAGAAGAAGGTCAATGGTGATGCAAATGTTGAGTTGAAGCCGCCAGCCAAGCACGTTCACCTGACGCAACAGGAGTTGCACGGATTAAAGGTAATTTCTTTTTTTTTTTGCTAACCATCTTTTGGCTATGGATCATTCTTTTGATATTAATTAGGGTTTACAAATTTTACATACAAATTATACAGAATCACAGTTTGATAAATTAGAAATTTTGGATATTAGAAATAAATAACCTGGTCCTTTTTACAAATAGGTACTTCAAAAAAAAAATTAATCATACAACACTGTAAAAAATAAATTTAGTTTACATATAATTATGCAAGAATAAATACTTTAACACTGTAAAAAATAAATTTAGTTTACATATAATTATGCAAGAATAAATACTTTAACTGCATTATAAATGTGTCTTAAATATATGCGTGGGAGGGCATGCTTCTGCTGTGTCCCAATCCCCTCTCCTAAAGAAGGGATCTCATCTTTGTGCAATTTTATACTCTGTGAATGTAAGTGATTCTAGTCTTTTCTAAAGATCATGTTTAAATAAAATATTGAGGGTGGAAACCAAAAGGGTATTAGTGATTATTTTGAACTTCACAAGAGAAAGTTCTGCCAATTTGATTTTGTCAATTTTTCTTTTATAATTAAACGTTTTCCATATTTGTTTATCCAAAATACATATGGAAATCGTTTAATAATCAAAGAAATATTGACAAAATCATATTTACAAAACAATCTTCTGTTCTCCTGTAAAGTTCAAAATAATCACTAACGCCTTTTGGCTTTCTAACCTTGATATGTATTTTAAAAAGTTATTATCGTACTTAACTTTGATAACCGGCAGTTTACATTTTAGCTCTATCCTCAGAAATCTTTGCTACTGTTTTATTAATCTCATAAATCTAATCTTCCCAATAATGTCAACTGCATACTAATCTGATTTCTTGTAACACCCTTAGGCCATAGTGATGTACCTCCACCAGCTGCCTGCCAACAGGA
>JADDOH010014926.1:0-25399 GCA_016648135.1 Agrypnia vestita | reverse complement strand
TGGTTTTTCGAACCTCCGAGATTATTCTTTAAATTTCTAATTTTTGCGAGAATGTTTCTGTCGCTTCCATACTGTTCCAGTGGTCTTCCTAATTTTGATAATTCCAGAGTGTTGTAGGGCGTTCCAAAGGGTTATATAGTGTTATTATCTTCAACAAATCACGAGGGATTCTGACATTGCGTAATTCCTTCTGATTACGTTCCAATACTCGCCTACGCTTCATGTTGAACTTCGAAGATCCTCGATCCGTTTACCAGCTAGCTCCAAATCGGCAGTCATGAATGCGCTTTCTTAGCCTTACAGACAAACCAGATTATTTCATGTGGTCATAATACAAAAATGTCAAAACTACAGTTTATTCAATAAAACTCTAAATTGACCAGTTTCATTATTTGTGACACGTAAAAAATCTAGAAAAATATAAAACATACAGGCGTATTAATTATATTTGTAATTACTCTGTTATGTGTCTTAAATAAATCAAATAAGTGCATAGTGATATTGTTGATAGATCATTTTACTGTAGACAAACTCCGTTACGCCCTGTTTAAGATGTGAGAATATAAAGTACTATATAATATTCACATTTTTATGAAGAATATAAAAATGTTTTTAGGTTTTTATAATACGTTCTGGTCTGATTTCTAACCGGTTATTGTGGAGGATTTCCACTAGCGTAGACCTACTTCAACAATATTGACACATTTTTCACAACCCACCAGGGAAACGATTTTTAACATTTTTTATATTGCCGCTTCTAGCTGTGATGGATATTAAAAATTATTAGTTCATATTTTCATCATATTCATTTACGAGTATCGCTTGCAATTTTTCCTGAATGCATCGCGAAAAATCATCAGCAATCGAGCAAATAAAGTACCTCATCAACTTCAGCTTTAGCCATTTAATAAACTGAGTGTAAAATCAAAATTGATTTCATTAATTCAATTATTGTATAAAGATTGAAATTGATAATTGCAATCAGCATTAAGATAATTGATAGAAAAATGAAGGAACACTTTTATTGTGTATGTAGACTTGATGGATAATTCTTAAGCTTTTAGGTGTTTTAGTTTTTTTATTAAAATAAATTAGATACATCGTTTACAAACATATAAAGATCAAATCAATACAAATAAGTGTACCCAATATACCTAGTTACCTTAAAAGTATGCTGGATAATAAAAATAGACTGCGGGCCTTGGTGCCATCTATCAGGATTTGCTCAAAGGTATTCGAGAAATAATACGATTGCTTCCACAGGAAAACATAGATGTCATGCTGAAAACAATTACATATATAAAGAAAGAAATTGGAAAAAAAAGAAAAGAAAAAAATTTATGTGTGGTATCAGCGTTATTTTTTCGAACCATAAATTCGTAAAGAATGTTCTTGGGTTTTCACGGCCACTCAGAATCTTCAGGTTTGTGTTTTCTAGGGTATTATGCCGTGTTATTACGACCTTTCCGGCCGACGTTTCGGAACCCATTGCAGGGTCCATTATCAATTCAGATGATGATGGACCCTGCAATGGGATCCGAAACGTCAGCCGGAAATGTCGTAATAACACGGCATAATACCCCAGAAAACACAAACCTGAACATAAATTCATAATTTGTATGCTTCTAATTCATGAATATATCGTATTTGATTTGTTGATTAATTAAAATGATTGAAATTATTTTAATTTACGCTAAATTAAACATTGAGTTATATTTATCACTACTATGGTTTCGAAAGGAGCAGTTCCATTCATTATTTTTTTATTTCTTTCTTTATATTTTTACTTTCTTTCTGTTTGTATTTCTTGGACATTCATTTTTTAGTAATGCCGAAACACATTGTTTGAAGTATTCATTATTGTTTGAACATTTTACGCTTATTTCAATACAAATACGCTACTGATTGTCAACACGTCCGTGTCATTTATATGCATTGTTTAAACTTTTTAAAACTTGCTTCCTTTTTATTTATATCGTAAAATTGGTATATATTACGTACTCTATTCTTTGTAAAATCCCTTACGGACTTTAATGGATAAATAAAATAAATACATTTTAAAAAATCATCACTTGTAATTTATAACTAACTCATACATTACACCTGGTGATAGAAAATTCCTAAATAAATGTTTTTTTTATTTTAAATATTTTATTTAATGAGATAGATGCGTCCTCAATCTATATTTCTATATAATATATGCATATACAGTCACTCCTCACTTAACGACCATCTCGTTTAACGACCGCTCATACTTTATGACAGTTATCATACGCCTACCAACACGACGCTCTCTATACGGGTCATCAAACTTCCGCATCCCATCGTGGTCAGCAATATAGAGATTATTAATGTTGTAAGACATGTCGCGTTGTCTATCTTCGGCGACAAATGCGCATGCCTTGCAGATTTTTTAGAGGATAGTACAGACTAACTGACTTTTGTGAAAAAAGTTTGCGTGTGTATGGGCGTATGTAACCCTGCAGATCACTTGAAATGTAAATAATAATAATAATAGGGTAACTTGTTGGTTAGACTCTCGTCTCGTGATCCAAAGGTCGCAGGTTTGAATCTTACTCCAGACAAGCGAGTTAGTCCTATTTTCGTAGCACAAGCGTTTAGCTTAATTTGAAAATGGTAAGAATATTAATGTGACACGAATTCCGTGTTCGCATCTCTATTTAAAAATAATAATAATAATAATGATAATAATAATAATAATAATAATAATTGGATATAGCGGATTTTCGTGAGTACTTACCTCAAGGGCGCTTCACACAAAACAACCTACAAAATCAACTAAAAACTATACGAACTATACTAACTAGGCTAAGAACACTTATTTACTATTACTTATTCACTAGATAACATGCAATAAATGTAATTAACATTTAAAACTATTATAATTGGGAGTGCTAGAAAGAATCAGGTATTTTCGCGGAGTGTATACTAGGAGTGGGAAACATAACGTAGTGTTGTAACGGTCCGATTCTATAGGTTTTTATATGATTATCTAAACAAATGCGTCTTTAGTTGTTTTTTGAACTGTGGTAAGCTATCTAAGTTTATTAGGTAGTTTATTCCACAAATTTGGTCCAGCCACCGCGAAAGCACGGTCACCGAAATTGATTTTGTGGACGCGATTTATTTTATTTATTTATTTATCGACTATGTGGATATGCATCAGAAGGAACATGTATTTGTGATGAGGACTCGCCTCTAACATCCGGACTTGCTCTGTGTTCGATGAGTGAAACTAGGTACGTCGTTGTGTAGATTTTTGGATTGTTATATATTTATTTCAACGGCTTACTTTTTTCTTTTTTACAATATGATTGTGAATGTGAACTTATTTATAGATAACATAGTATAGTGTAGTTAACTGTATCTATGATAACCACTGCATTATAGTGTTGATTTATTGGTTAAGACTCTTGCCTAGCTATTCAGTGCTTGGTAGTTTGAGTCCTATTTCAGAACCCTAGCAAGTTAGTTTTTTTTCATAGCACAAGCGTTTAGCTTAATTTGAGAATATTAAGAAAATTTATGCGACACGTATTCCGTGTTCGCAAGGCCATTAAAAAAGTTGTTCGTTAACCAATAAATAAACAATAAAAAACCTGGTCGTTAAGTGAGAACCAACAGTACTCAAATAGTACGTGGAGTATTATTTGTAATGAATATATTATTTATCTGTGAAAAAACAGCTTTATACATAACGGTTTTCCATAACGTTATTCCTGTTAGTGTAAGCCTATACGACTAATATTGATAAAAAACGGATTTACCTACTTCGGCTACAGTACAGCTAGCCGGATCGATGCGATCGCACGACCCCTTTAATTAGGCATTCCGCGCGACGTCATGGCTGCCGCCATACCTGCGTCAAGGGTTAACGCTACTTACGGGCAAGTCCACTAGATGGCGCGTGAGGTCAATATAATTAGACGGCTTTAGGGGTTGTGACCACGGGGTACATCATATATTACTGATATTTTCAGAAATTTTCATTTTAATTTAATGCTACAGGTACATCGCAGGCCATATCCCTCGAAAAAGGATGATTTCTGAACAAATTCAAGCATCCATTGAGGCCTTATCGATGAGGTGCGGTTGATATTGAGATAGATATATAATAGAGATCTGAAATACCGGACACCAACTGAAAATGTATACCGTATAACAAAACAATTAAACATCGAAAGCATTACAAAAATCGAAACACTTAAAATCATTCACAGACTAGCAATTGGCGAAATACAAGACGAAGACATAAAATTACACAAAATACACGAAAAACACCAACACAGTACTAGAATGGCTCAAAATTATCACATAACACATGCCAAAACAAAAACATGACAATCCCGAGTAATTTGCAACGAATTAAAACTATACAACGACCTGCCACAACAGACCAAACAAATTCAAAACAGATGTGACAAAAATGCTAAAACTCGGCCAACTATAAATAAATGTCTTTGTATCTAAATTATATTATTATTATATTCCTATATTGAATCATATAAAAATGTTATCCATAAACCTTTTAGGTTTCTATTATATTTTAAATAAAAAATAAAAAAAATAAAAATTGTTCATTTTCATTTAATGATACAGGTACATCGCAGGCCATATCCCTCGAAAAAGGACGATCGCTGAATAAATTCAATCATCGAGGCCTTATTGTTGGGGTTCGGTTGACATTTCATCTATTGAGATATAAGTCATCAACCCCCCTTGCGGATCCGTGGTAAAATATTGTGATCAAGTCAGGCTAAATAATAAAAGACACTTTATACTAATAAGAGACGTTACATGGGCCAATAAGTATTTGCTTGACGTAAGCAAAGTCACGAAATATAAAACATGCGTAAGACCTATCATGACTTACGGTATCGATGCAAGAGCGGACACGGTGATAACTAAAAAACTTCTATGAACTACTGAGATGAAGAGTCTAAGATCCTCAGAGACAGAATACCTAATGCGGGAATCCGCAGAACGCGATGTAGAAGTCATTGTATGATGGAGCAGGCAGAGAAGGTGTTTCTGGAGGGATTATGTCGAGAGAATAGACTAGACAAGTGTTCCCAGTGCCGTAATGCGTGAGATTCCATCCTGGCGATCGCGTCGACTTCCAGGAAGACCACCAAAGCGATGGAGTCCTCGTCACAAGACAGACACCTGTCAACACAAATCGCAGATCTACTAAAAGAAGAAGAAGCCGTTTTCCTACTGTCATTTTAAATATATATATATATATATATATATATATATATATATAAAGAAACCCGTGTTTCCCTACCCGCCGAGTTTTCTCCACAACCAGCTATAACCACCCGCCGGTGGTTATGGTGGTGGATAGCCCTTGGTGTAACATAGAAAATATGCGAGTTTGGTGGGGGTGGCTGTGCATGGGTGGGAGTGAGTGACGAAAATGTGCTTTCTAGCACATTGTTCTGTTATGGAAAGGCCGCAAATGCTTCAGGTTGTTTCAAAATAGGCGCGCCGACTGTGTCTGTGAGTCCAGAAGGTTCCGGAAAAACCTGCTCTAGAAAGTTCTGGAAGGAGAAGGTTCTAGAAAACTCCCGAAGGTTTTAAACTGAGTGGCGGAATGTGTCTTTCTTGAAATTTCTGAAAGGAGAATGTTCTGGAAGGTACGCGAAAGTTCTATACGAAGCCGCGCGGGCACAGCTAGTGATCGTATACATGGTGGTTATTT
Organism: Agrypnia vestita; assembly: GCA_016648135.1. Taxonomy (NCBI): domain Eukaryota; kingdom Metazoa; phylum Arthropoda; class Insecta; order Trichoptera; family Phryganeidae; genus Agrypnia; species Agrypnia vestita. The sequence goes on along the minus strand of JADDOH010014926.1, from coordinate 19,674 downwards.
AATGTTGAACCGGCACAGGCAAGCTTCGTATTCAATTTATCACCTCTGTTATTTCCGTGTTGATATCTGAGACGTCCCCCGGGAAGCGGCGGATTAATCCGCGATGTGTTCCGTTGTTTCAGGAACACCTCACTCGGAGGGGGGCTCATCCGTGCACCAGATACGGAGATCGGATGTGGCGGCGTCGGATGCGGTTCGCGCTGCCCCGTGGCTTCCTGGGGAGGGTAGTTCCAAGCTGCTTAATATAAGCACGCCCCTCTCTCCGTCGAACACCTTCTCCTGAAACCAACCACCCCCGATATAGGAAGTGTCCTCCACCACTTTATTAGACATTTATTATTAAATTTTCACACGAAGCAAACACATTGTGGTGAGAATAATATCTTAAAATGATATATCACTTTGTTTGACACCACTTTATTGAGTTATTACCAAATAGTTTCAACTCACAACTGAGCCTTTATAAGGGTTGAATATTACTATTCAATAATATTGAACCCTAATGAAAGCTCAGCTATGAGCTGAAACAATTGAGTAATAAAGTGATATCAAACAAATTAATATTTTATTTATAGACATTTATTATTATTTATGTGTGATAATTTTCGCCGAAGCCTATAAGTGGTGGATAGGGAAAGCTCGCCAGATATGGAGGGTAGGAGGGAAACAAAATACCTCTCGCAGACCAACAGGCAGTAGCGTCTGACCCATTATGGGCGGCTACAAACAGCGTTTATTCCCTATGTAAAGGGCCGTAGATTTCAAAACTCACCCAAATGAACCAGTTAACGCTTTCCAAATGAACTAGCAAATAACAAAGAAGGATGGAAGGATATGGAGCTAAGGAAATAGAAGAAGAAGATGTGTGATCATTCTAATATTCATCCCCTTAAGAGGATCAGGGGTTCAAAGTCGAGAAGACTAACGGATTTATTCTCATCGATTTGCAATATCATAATAATCATTTAACTTTGTACCTTTATAACATTGAACACTTCGTCAATTTTGGCGTGATGAATATTTAAAGGGTTTTTTCAGGTTTATCGCATTTTTAGGTCAATTCCTATCCTGCCGAATAAAAGAGGCACAAGTAAATAAGGAATATTAACAATTGATAAATTTAAGTTTATTAAATATTATTTGAGGTTAGATTCGAAATTTTTACAATATTAAATGCTGCTAATAGTTGAACGACCAATTATTTTCGATGTAATCAGTTACAATTATCAAATAACGGTTATTGTGTAACCGGTTAAAATAACGATGTGGACCATCACTAATCACTACACCACAAAGAAAACGCATATTCCTATCCTAACCTGTATTTCTATCCTGAATGTGTGGAATGTGAAACCAAGGATCATCATCATCACCTCGGAACAATACAGATAGGTATATCCGAATCGTTGACATGCAGATGAAATTTTATCTTCTTCTTCTTCTTCTTCCTCCTTTAGTAGATCTATGATCTGTGATATTTACAACAGTTGTCAGTCCTGGCATTGTGACGAGGATGTCCAGCTTCCTCTCCGTCTCTTTGGTGGTCTACCTGGCAACCGGTGCACCTCGGAATCTCGCACATCATGGGCTTGGGAAGTCTTGTCTGGTCCATTCTCTATACATGATCCCACCAGAAACACCTCCTGTGCATACTCAATCGTAAAATGTTTTAAACATCACAGGTTATGCGATTTTTCGTTCTGTCATTAAATTATAAACAGTAAAACTGTCTATTAGTGTTATAAATTTTCGAGTTCGACTTCCGGCGTTAAATAAATTTAAAATAAAAATTTAAAACTAGTGTACAAATTTTTGTACATTTTCACAATGATTTGTAGAAGTCCTGAATTATTATCCAAGCTCTTGATCAATGTTCCTCCTAAAGTTCCAAGAATCAACCCTCTTCTCTTTATTCCCCTTGTTTCTACTAACTACAGGCTAAACTCGTACTTGAGGCAAACATGAAACAAATTTAATGCACTCACAAAAAATGTATAATTTAGACTTATTTCAACATAACCCTACTCATGTGCGACGCTTCTTTCCGATCCATTTTCGAATAAAATATATGTTAGTATTTTATTTAAATCAATTATATATAGTTTCATCAATATACTATATCATATATATGTACACCACGCAAATACGATATGTTGTCCCAACCAGTGAAAACCTGTAATGGCTTTTATATTTCCCATTCTTTGTATTTACTTAATGATTGTTAGCTGTTGGTTTTCCGAATAAATATAAATAAATTAGCTGGTCGTGCCCGGCGTTGCACGGGTTAAGGATTAAGTAAAAAATAAGTTTGTGAGGGAAAACAAAGGGTCCGCTGTTCTCTAAAAAGCAATGTTTCCATCTAATGTTAACATAAGTTATTGTAACATAACTGTAATACTTAAATATATGGTATCGCAGACTTATTTGTAGATATTCATATCCTCTATAAATCTGTAGTACATTACTTTGCTCTATTGGCAATAATTTCCGCAGCGTACGCAATAAAAGATTTTTTTTTCGTAAATTTTTCACACGTTGGGTTACATTATTGAAGTTTTCATATGGATTCTTAACATTTTTGAAAATATTCTATAGCCTATGTTCATCAGGAATAATGTAGGATTCTGAATGTGAAAGAATTTTTCAAATCGGTCCAGTAGTTTCGGAGCCTGTTCAATTCAAACACACAATCAAATCTTTCCTCTTTATAATATTAGTAAATAAATAAATAAGTTGTTTTTAACTTGTGTAAGTTAATTTATTAAATTCTTAATAAATAAAATTTGCTATTTTTCAGTTTTAGGTATACAAGATACGACTGATTGTATAAAACGTAACTGGTCACTCCACAGTGAAGCAGTACCAGGCGGAGACTGGTATGATGGTAACTATACGTAGTTACTTTCATCACGTGCTGCGGCTTACTTTGCGACAGATAATTAGGAGGACGAAGGCATGAAGACGTTTCAAATGGTTAAAGTTGTTTAAGAAAACGATGTTTTAACTGAGACAGCAATACTAATTAGCTTTAGTTAGCCGATGTTAATTTCTTCTCACTTTGTTACTTTCCGATGGCTCGGCTTCAAGTTTGGTTTATTTCGTGCGCGGAAAAATATTGTGGGCGTTTTCATAAAAGTGGGCAGAACAAGCTGTCACAGCGAATAAATTTTTTTGCAAAAAAATATCTGAATAATTTATTGGATTACGGAGAAAGTAAATTTTGTAGGCGCAGAAAAAGAAAAGTTTTTTCAGTCGAATATGTTTGCTAGTCGGAAATACCAACACCAGATAAGTGATATTCGTGTACAGAAATGTACTGGAAAATATTTTATTATGTACGTAGAATTGTTTCACATATATTTTTTTTATAATTTTTTTTTTATTTATGCTTCAACAGGCCAAAAGGCCCAATTTCAGAGACGAAACACATCACAAAATACTCAGACTTGAGTTAATCACATAGATTAATTGTGACCTCGCCCTTAATCGAACCGAAATAAATCGGATTTAATATTATTTAATATTGTCATCATATTTAATGTCGTCTCCTTTTGTGATCTTTATTTATTTTTACAGAACAATCCTTTTATTCATTATGAAACTTAAAAATAAGTCATTCGAACGTGGCATATATGTTAACCACAAACAGAATTCACAATATTCGGTCATGTAAAGGACCATTGCCACCATTGTCACATGTTAAACCGCGTTGAAACCCACGCACTTCATGCTTGCGTGGACAATTGTTAGTAACAGCTTATTAATCACATTATAATTCATATATTTTTTTATTTATTTTTTAATTTTTAAGTTAACATAATATTTTACATATATGATACACATTATTTAATTTTGATGGATTTTTTCAAATTTTTTACAATCCCATGAAATCAGGTATATAAACTTGTGTATGGAACCGAAGAATGTCAAAGTGTGATAGAGTAGACATTAGACGGTAGATTATTGAAATATTTCTATAATTTCTAGGAATCTGCAGTGGATATTTATATTTTATTTTTATTTTCGAGACTTCTTCTTCTTCTACTTCAGCCCTCTTTCTCTTTACTGCTGGATATAGGCCTCTTCCAACTTCTACTCGTCTCTATCCTGAGCCTTCCGCATCCAGGCGCCACCAGCAATCGATATAATGTCATCAGTCCACCTCTTTGGTGGCCTTCCGAAACTCCTTATATTTATCCAGGGCCTCCACTTCAATATACGTGGCGTCCATCTACTGTCACTCTGTCTCGCGATGTGTCTTGCCCATTGCCACTTTAATTGAAGTGGCAACATACGACACAACCCTTCACTTTTATCATAAAAAGTGTATTTGAAAGCACACAAGATGCATCTTCATAAATATATACCATAATAAAATATGTCATCTCATGCACCCTCTTTGGTTGTTGAAACTTCTAACATGGCCATTTCCAATATCTGATTCATATGGACATGCCAGGCCTTCTGCAGACGCCCTCTGTTTCTGCTGCCTTCAACACCCTTCTTATAATTTTTTTTACCATCCTTTCCTTACTCATCCGTTTCACATGGCCAAACCATCTCAGCGATCCTTTCTTCCGGAACGCGCATTCAATTTTAGACCATATGAGAAAGATTAAGATAAAGGTTTTCCATGTCGCGGATGCTGTGGCGGAGCCTTCTTCCCCTTGCATCCCTCACAGCGCCGAACAAGGGTAGAGGCTAAAGATAACGATCCATCTTAATTATTTCTATCGCACAAAGGCAACAATACTCAGTATCTTATTACTGGAAGTACACTTCTGCATTATCATTATCGCGAACACGAACTTTAAATAAATTATATGAAATTACTGTAAAAATAACAATACCAAAACAAATAAACAAACAAAACAATACAAAAACAGTACTGTGTATTTTCATTGCAAATATTACGCAAATAAACGTATCCAAGGTGTAATTGAATAACAACATCCAACATAAAAATAAATTATGCGGTATAAATATCATAATCTAAGTATTGTATAAAGCTATACAATTATGACTTTCTTTAACAAAAAAAACAAATATTTTAATGTATAGGTACAAATAATACACACGATTTTTACTATTCAGAATAAATTGTAATTTTAAAAAGCGATTTAGAGGGTAAGACTGGCTTTTATTTTTTTCGCAGAATCTATATAATAACGATGTATATAATTTAGACCTTGCCGGGGATGGTTGAGATATCCAGAGACTTAAATGTGTGAAAATGAGATAACTGTATTTTCTTATAATGTATCTTTTCGAATGTTGCTCGGCTGAGCCGTCGCGTTCCACTTAATTTCTTCTCTTTATTCAAAACAGGTCCCTTTCGGCAAGATTTTTAACTTGGGGAATACCCAAAAATCACAATGAGCCATGTTGGGAGAGTAGGGAGCCTGATAAACCAGGGTAATGCTGTTTTGGCAGATGATTGTATAATATTATAAATCACATCACAGAATGTGTTATACAACAATATACGGAGAGCGAGTTTGAGCGTGGTATCGCGGGCGTCAGTGGGTAAAAGAATGGCGTATATACCGCGGTCTGTCTGGTCGGTACTTTGCCGGCGCCTCGGGCTCCTCATTGGGCGGTATCCCTAGAGGGGATTGGTCCGTTTGGCACGCTCGAAGGACTAGAGTCCGGGCAGTTCTGGCTCCACCACACTGCGTTCGACCAGGAAAGACTGAATTTCATGCGAAAAAATTGTGGGTAGGTTATTGTGATGGAGCTGTTCCATCGTTAGCAGCTTTGGCACAAATTTTGCGGACACTCTCCGCAAGCATAAATCTTCAATATACCGATCCATTGCTTACCCCCACCTCGTTTGCGAGTTTTCAGACTATGAGACGATCCTGCTCCGGCCTACCGGGACGTAGTTCACTGTCAACCTCTTGCACACTACTCTTTTCTATTTTGACTTCCCTTTATCCTGATCCTCACTGATCCGCAATATTGAATCCAATTCCCATCGAATTTTATTTTAAATACAATCCACGTGTTCGCGCTCTCACATATAAACTGTTTATTATTTATTTCATCTGAACTGTCTCCACGGATCCACCATGGATCTTTTATGATTCCAGGGCGCTTGAGCGAAGTGCAGTTTTGCGACGTATTTCTTATCCGTTGCACCGATAAAACGCTTGCAGCGAGGACATGGGATAAAGGTTAGTGGCCCATAAAGTCTATCGGCTTCCTCGTAAAGAATCCTCCTAGAGTCGTGTCTGATGAATAAAGATAGAGAAAAACTATTCCAAGCTTTGTCCCTATAAATAGACCCATCGGGATGACGATGCTGCATCGTCGATTCTGTGTATGTCTCTTATATTGTGGTACCGCACTAATCTCTGCACAATCACGTCAAGCAATCAATATTGGACCTAGAGAAAAGGTACAAAATCCACACTTGATTCCTGCAGCCAGTGCGATAGGTATTTGTTCCGTAAATAAGTGCACTAGTATTTATTACAAAATTTGAAATATTTTAAAGTGTTTTCATTTTAATAGGCGTTAGGTTAGTTTAGATTAGGTTAGTAAATAAGTAATTAAGTGCACTAGTATTTGTTACAAAATTTGAAATATTTTTAAGTGTTTTCATTTTAATGGGCGTTAGGTTAGGTAAGTAAATAAGTGCACTAATATTTATTACAAAATTTGAAATATTTTAAAGTGTTTAATATGCGTTAGGTTTGGTTAGTCTTAGATTTTAAGTAAAAAAAAAAATACCCGGTCAAAAAGTATTTCTACTTTAAATACATTATATAAAATTTGAAGACAGAAAGCACAGTTTGGATTTTTCATAATTCGCAATGTGTGCGATATTAAAGCAAAGGCAGCAATATCCCAAAAATTAAAAAATGTTTCGAATGCAGTCACCGAGAATTACTGATTTAAAATGTACTGAATTCTAGATTATATGTATCAAATATAAATTTTGCTACCATTGCTTTTATATCCCACATATGTGATATTTCGAGACTATGTTATTTTAAGTTTCTATAGTCCGCAATTTTAATAATAATAAATAAATAAATAAATATAGCTTTATTCCAGAATGTGGGGAGGTTCGTGCAATCCCACACATTCCATATAAAAGAAAAATACACACATTAAAAATATTATATAAAACAAAAGAGAAATAGTGAAATCATATAAAATAGAGGAGAAGTATTAAATATATTTATATTGGTAATAATAGTAACATGTAGTATATTAATCACGGTTTACTCCCAAAATGTATTTAAAAGTCATTAGATAATCCCACTCGATGTGAAAATTCTAGGACATCTGTTATTTTGGAAAAAAGTTTTTGAAAAAATAATGTTTTATTTATTATATTCAACCTTGTTGTAAATTTTTTTAGATATGATAATAATGTATAAAAGTTATATCAAAATTGCTTCATGAAAATATTTGTTTTGTCTACTAACCATTAAAACTTTAAAAAAAAATCGTTCTCATATTTTGCTTTATAAAATATAAGATTTAAAATACAAATTATGTTGCACAATAAAAAATATATAATTGTTTACTAAATAAATTTTTCGATTTCTTTCTGAGAATTGAAACTTTGAATACAGTTGTCTCAGAATACCATATTTTGACAGGTCATTGTCTAAGACTATGGGTGAGAAATGATTCTGACAAACAGGTGAAAATATTTTTTTCATTATTGCAGAATTATTCTTTTTTCTGAGCAAAATGACTTATAAATTGATAGTATTTACATACAGACCCAACATTCGTTATATAATTTTAATTCTATTTTATTAACATTTCTTAATTCTTTTCTGACACAACGATTATCAACGTTCATTTTACGTTCAGATGATGTTAATATAGCATTAAATTTTATACACGTTATCAAAAAAACTTCTTAAGATACGAGCGTTGTAATAATATTACGTTCGTGCTTACTTTTAATTTCACAAAAAACCCGTGACACAGAATGTAATCTTACATCCTCCTCTGTCACACAGATGGCGCTAGTGCCGCGGTGTCCGGTACATTCGTCGCTCAGCAGAGTTCACCACCGTTTATATGAAAATTCTCGGGAGCTAATTATTTTCCATCGCTATCCTTATTGTATCATCAAATATTAATTTAAATTATACCATGGCGGTCATTATTTTAGGGATAGGCGTTATTATAGGTTGTCAAATGTATTTTACGAACATTTAGATGATCCTTTCATTTCCTTTTATGCTCTTTAAGCCAGTTATCTGAGGGATCGACGTTCCATTATCTTCGCTTCGATATTGTATTTTTATTGTTATCTCAAAATTTATTTAGATTTAAACTTTTATTAAAATCTATATTATGATTGCACTAAATATGCATCGAGTAATGCGTTTTTATCCATTGCCAGCTTCAAACATTAATCAAATCGTATGTTTTTTAAGAAACGAGGTACACATTTGATGAGTTGAAATATTAAATATAGGTACATCATTTAAAATTCTAGTCACTTTTGGCATTAGGCGAGATACATGGAAATTTTTATTTTCTTACTTCAATTTTATTTTTTCTGCGGCAATTACATTTGTGACTTGTGTTTATTTTTAGGTTAGAATATAAACGGTTTGTTGGAAATGTATCAAACTCGAACGCATACAGGGCGACGTACCATCTATATTAGCCATAGTCAACCTGCGGCCCGGCAAGCTTTTACATGCGGCCCGAAACACATTTAATATTAGGAACATGATTTAAAAAATCTGGCATTGTACGTTTTGAATATCTTGAAATACGCACGAACAAAAAGACAAGCTCCTGTCATTTTAAAACCAGCGATTACTATGGTTTAAGAAATTTATTTCAAACATTGATACTTTCAACCACAGAGTGTAAGTTTTGTGTTTTTTAATGTAATTTTTAACCCATTTTTTGTGACCCTCTATTCCACATTCATCCATTACTGTCGGTAAAATATCGTGTTCCAGTGTGTCGAATGCTTTTATCGAAATCTATAAATATTACTTTTTTATTATTCAAATAAGTCACACAATATTTTGAGTATATCCAAATCTTTGTATAAATCCATATTGTATTTTTAATACGTCGTGCCCTTACGGTTTCCCGCCACAATGTAGCACGCAACTCTGCACGTTTTTATTTTTATAATTTCGTCCTCTGTTATGTCTGTAATAAGGTGTACGGATTAACTCATAAATCATAATTTCGTATGCGTTTATTAATCTTTAATTTAAGTTAAGATGCTATACAAAAATACGCGATATAGGTTAGTTTTGAATTTTATTTTTTTCATTATTGTATTTTGAGTATATAGATACATATGATGAAAATAAATTTATTGTAAGAAGATAAGCGATAAGTATTATTATCATTCTGTTATAGTAAAAAAAAATATTTGTTGATTAATCAAGAGGCGCCCTAATCTTGAATCAATGTATACTATTTTCCCCGTATGATTATTTTTTTGTCATATCAGGATAATGTTGCGGCCCGCGTAACTTAGCAAACATATGTATGTGGCCCGAAGAAAAAAAAGGTTGAGTACCGCTGATCTATATTATGATTGCTTCAAAAACGCGGTATGCAGTGTGTTGTTTTGCCATTACCAGTTTCATAAAATAAACAAATCATATGAAAAGCAGCAGGCAATGGGCAATAGTTAATCGCAGATACTAATAGCCGCACCTACCACTAGTCAATATAGTCAATTGCAGACACCAATTGTTCCAAAATTATGACAGTAAACTTCTCTTTAAAACTGTGTTACAATTATGTCAACGACAACGAAAAAAAAAATTTTAATAACAACATTTTTTCAAATCTACAGCGGTTGATTTGTTTATAAATAAAATTTATTTATTTAATATATTAAACCTGGCGTCACCTAGTGTATATACTCAAAGTTCAAAGGATGTTGTAATATAAAATTGATAGCTATTTGAAAATGGAATAATATATAAGTTATTTAAAGACTGTATAAAAAACCCGAGACTTACTCGTATATATCAATGATCCCTGCGTATACTAAGGCATCTGCAAAAAAAAGCCATTTTACAGGAGAGCTGTTTAAAGTTTGGCTTTATATACAAAATTAGAGTATAAGCCCGTGTTTACGTCAATTTTTTTCTGCTGAAATAAGGAGAAACATTTATTTATTTATTTTGTATTGTGAAGAAGAATATTGTCACGAGTAGAATCAGGAGGAATTACGCACGATCGAAATCTCTCGTATGGTCCAGATGAATCTGGAAACGACTGGGTTATTCTCGTAGATTCTGGAACCATCGCGACGCGACAAGCGCAGCAGTGTGACCAGCGCGTGTTTAACCGAGTGGCAGATATACGGCGCGGGTACCTACCGACAAGCTAGAATTTTTCTAGTGCGGAACTTAGCGATTTACGTATCGTGCATCCGTATATGAGAGACAAGTTAGTGATAAAATTGCAGCGAAGGTAATTAGTGTACGAAGTATTCCAGAAATATTTAGTGACTGAATTTAAGAATAGTGCTCTAGTTAATTTCACGTCCTGTGAATTTTTTGTGGAATTTTAATTTTGTTTAAGTGTTTTATTTGCCTCCCATAGCCGTATCCCGTGACATATTTTGGTACAAGAAAGTCATAAATGCATTTTGGAAGATATTTGAGTTTACGTAAGAACCGTCGGTATGATAAATCTAAATATTTTTAATGTTTATAGCGTTAACTTTGTGGTTGGACATAATGATAAATTTTAATTAAATAACTTCGTATAAACCACTTAAATAATGACTACCACCGTATCTTCATCAGGACTGACTGTATATTTATAGTCAGTTGTATGCCACCGTATCTTCATCAGGACTGACGTACAACTGACTATAAATATACAGTCAGTCCTGATGAAGATACGGTGGTATCGAAGCCGGTAGACGTAGAGTCATTATTAAAGTGGTTTATACAAAGTTATTTAATTAAAATTTATCATTATTTTTGTAATCAAAGTGGGTTACTTTGGTGAAAAACATGAAAAATTCCAGATTCGCATCCCCATGAAAATCAAATAGTTTTTCGATGTCTTCCCAATTAATTAATTTAATTTGATTTGAATATCAAAGAACGATAACTATACAATATGTTCTCAGAATGGCAACATCCCTTAAAATGTATTTTCATTAAAAAATGAAAAAATGTCAGATGACGCTTTGCTGTTCCGAGGGGAGGATATGTCGTCAGCGTTTACCAGTTGACCAATCTACAAAGGGTTGACGATGCATTACTCATAAAACAGCCCACTGTGATTCACCACGAGGGGGTCGCATCCCTCAGATAGCAAACCACCCGACTGTCGTCTTTTCCCAAAGCTGAGTAATCCTGTGCGTGGTCGGAAACAGGGTGGTTGGGCGTGCGTTGTCATTTAAAAATTTATTATGAAAATTCATAATAGCACGCTATCATAATTGTAATTTTGTATATAAAAATAATGTTAAAACTTTGGTTTACGTACGATTAGATCTCGCGTTTATTAAAAAAGACACCCTAGAAAATACTAGCAAGAGTATATCATCGAAAAACCAAAAATAAAACATCTTTAAAGATGTACTATACTTTAAAATTGCTTTATTAATAACAAAAAAATAAGTCAATATCAAAATTATTTTTAAAAAGTTCAAAATCTTTACAAAAATCCGTTTATATTATAGAACGAAGAAATCTTTGTTAAATTTTAACACCCCTAAATATATTAGTAATATATTTAGGACTGTTTTATATATATAATAAAAATTAAAAATAAAATATTCTTTTGCAGGAATAATAACATTTATAACAATTTCCTCCAAAATTAAAAAAATTAAAATATGAAATCATTCAAAATTAATTGAATGGATCATTCATTATTTTGATATTAATAAGGGTTTAAAAATTTTACACACAAATTGCACATTATATAGAATTACAGTTTGATAAATTAGGAATTTTGGAAATAAAAAAATGTACTAATAGTAAATTGAATATTATAAATAACCCGGTCCCTTTTACAAATAGTTATCTTTTAAATATGTTTTCATGTTAGTAATTAGTAGTTATTAATTTCCCATGTATTATTTTTTATATTTTTATCGTCTATAGTATACATTGTATACCATTGGTCCTGAAACATGTTGATATTTTTTAATATCTAAGTGGTGGAAACAAAGAACATTTTTATCAAACATAATAATTTCGTTATCTGTCCGTCTGTCTATCTGTCCGTAACTTCATGTAACTTCCGTTATTTCGTTCGAATCCACGGCTAAAAGAAAATTAAACGGCCGGAGATGGGGTGTACGATGACGAACGTCTCGCCACCATCGCACGCGGGTCGGATATTAGAAAGAAAGATTTTCCTTTCCAATCGCCGCCGATATGATTGACCGTAAATGACACCCGAGATACACTGGGCCAAAGCTAACTACGACACAGTGGACAAAATGGTACTTGCGGTTTCCTGGGAAGGCGGGTGCCGCTTCAATCGAGATTCTCCTTGCTTCGTCGAATCCGGAACAGTTGGTGTGTCTCTTCCGGAAGGCTAAATGGAACTGAACTTGAACACAAACGAAGAGGAATGTCGATTCCCATCGAAAAACGACACCTGACACGCATTTCACCTGTCACTGCGCGGATTTTTAAAAATTCAAATCCTGGCCAACGATTGGCGCAGGACACATCAAGCGCCAGCCCAACCAATCAAATCTTGGCGCGGCCCGAACGCAGTGATCACGAAACATGGGGCTTGAACCCCGGGCCAGCAAACCCGAACCGGGCGCTCAACGCATGTTGCTATCGCCGCCTCTCCGTGGACCGCCAAAAAATATATACTATAAGATTTAGCAAAGATGCGAACCAACATTCTGTCATTTTTGACGTCTTACGGCTAGTTAATTATATTTGTGCCATTTATTTGGGAATATTGAATTGACCGATACGTGGCGACATCTACCGCCATTCTTAGTGTCTCGCGCGCCGTGGTCGCGTAATATCCTAAAGAGACTTGCGAGGTCGCTTTTTATGGAAAAAAATATTGTCAAACAAAATAATAAAACGAAATACCGCGAGGTGGGGTTGGAGGGTCGGCCGAAGCCCGGGCAACGGAAGAAAGTAATTGGCTTTTAGCAAGAGTGCACACCAAAGGCAGACCCGCGCCGCGCTGCACTGGCAATATGCGCGGCAGAGGGCGCACTAACAAAGTTGAACCCTTGCGAGGGATTTGTGGAGCGGGAGGGGAGAAGAGTGGATCGGGTTTTGATTTTCCTTTATTCTTTTAACACTTAAACCCGTTGCTAGAAGCAAAAAAGGTTAATTCCGCCTCGAGTGTGTTAGAAAATATTCTGAATATACAGGGTTATTTGGAAAACATTGATCAACTCGCAGGACTATATTCCTGCCTTGATTATGAGTCGAAAATCTTCAAGCAATCATGATGTGGGTGGGGGGCGAGAATATTGTTTCTCTTTTATTTTTTGGTTTTTATGGGCTTTATTTTATTTAAGGGGTCACCACCAATATTTAAATACTGGGGTATCTAAATATTGGAATATGTATATAATTCGGAAAGCAGAGAATAAAAAGAAGAATTTGGAATATACTTACAAGATTTATTCAGTTACGTATACACAGATTTTTAACAATACTTTTTAATAAAAACTTAAGTTATAAAACACTGGATGAACGAGGTCTACGAGGAGAGTGTTAAAAATCGCGTCTCTCCCTCTATTTATAGATATTTGCGAATGCTTCCAGAATATTCTCCCAAAACAGGTATAGGGCTGTGCACACGGCTTCCGACATGATCGATATCTTTCGATGAGAATATCGAAAAATATCGATCCAAGCCTCAGACTACAATGACCTAATATCAATAATTATTGAGTTATAAAATATCAAAGTTTGCATTTTTGATGTGTAAAATCTTTCCTGTTGCTTTCCTGCAATCTGTGGCAGTGATTTCGTGAAAATGGACGAAAATGCGTAACAGGAAATAAGACACGTGCAATTTCATTTAACCAATGAGCGCGTGCGGAGCACGCGCGATTGAAAAAAAATCATCGTTTATAAACAAATCAATGTACAGCAAGTGCCATCACAGCGAAGACGCACACTACCAGCCAATATATCTTCGAAACTATCCAATAAATACTTTATTTTTTACATTAATATAAACAATAACTACCCTTAATGATTTACATTCTCAAAGTCTATGAAATTTATGTGATTATTTTTAAATATTTATTCAAAGTTTTCATACAATATGTATGGCGGCACACTAAATAAAAACATATAATTGACCAAACACATTTCTAAACAAAATGCGTATGTAGATATACGGTACCTACCTAGTGCGGTAAAGTTAAATAATAAATAAATGCACATACATATTTTTTACTTGCATTTACTAATTAAAAAATATATAGTTATTAGCTTTTTTAAATTTTGATATTAATTTCTGTTGCAGCTCAACTTATATGTTTGATTGTGAGATGTCAAATGTTACACGTCATATGCGACTAATGTAAAGCTCGCTCGTTTTTTTTCAATATTCCTGACTTATTTTTTACAACTATCATTGCAGTAACTTATACATCGATTACGAATAATTCATTCGTTTCAACACAAGTTAAATAAAAAGATAATAAAATGGTAATCTCCGAAACCACTCATCCGACTTCAAATATTCTTTCACCAATATTTAGAATGGGCCTTCAGGGTGGACAAAGGCTATATAATATTATCCCGTTTAAATAAAAGAAATTTTCGTGGTGACCTATGCGGTGCGTTTTTTACGACGCTGCCTTAACGGTAAGAGATATTTAAATACTTTCTATAAAGAAATTTTAGAACTTAAAAAGTTATATAAAAAGGTCTAAAACGACAAATTATATCTGTACCTATGTTAAGTTTAATACAAAAATTGATAAAATATGACTAAAAGTAACTAAAAATCTAAGCGTGCGAAGTCGCACGGGCACAGCTAATATAAAAGTAACATCTGTTATTCATAACAAATTGACTTATCTATAATTATGTCTTATCTGTATCATCCCTTAATTGCGGGAGACATTTAACTATTTTTTCTGTATTTTGTCTTATCAAGCAACTATGTCTCCCTTTTGGATAATCGTATAAAATAAAATAACCTTCGCGAAAAATGAGAAATATATTTACCAGGCAATTAAATATTATTTTGAATACGTAAAGTCCGTAATTGTATCGAAAACTTGTTAAAAAGAATATGCTAATGTAGAAAATAAATATTGGAAAACGCAAGTTGGGTTTCTATTGAACCGGAAATGATGAATGTGCTAGCTATGGTCCGGAACACTATTTCAATTTACCTTTCCGCCCCTTCCTGTATTTAAAAATAACCTTCCGGTTTATGGAATACATATTTACATTTAAAATATCATTCAGACTTTCATGGGGCAGGTATAATTAAAGCTAACAAATACTTTGAATACCTGTAAATTTAAAAATAGAAAGCACAATAGCGTCTAAATTGTCTGACAATTCTAATGACATTGTAACATACTATGGAAATTCAGAATATTTTGATCATGTCCAAATTTTTCAGAACAGAACTGGATTGTTTGTCACAGGGACATCAATAATAAATTAATGTATATTATAACGTTACATACGTGTAAAGTGATCACCTAAGCCAACCGTACGATAGGTCGTAAGTCCTATGTTCACCCAAAAAAGACTTGTACACCTACAGAGAGACATCTATAATATACATTAATTGATTATTATGGAAATATTTATCTTTAATTTAGGGCAATTTTTTTTAATAAATTAAGAACATAAAATAAAATAAATAAATAAATATTGAATATATTATTTGTATGTATCTACTTTTATTATTTGATTTATTACACCTACGTTTCGGAAAAACCTTTCCATCGTCAAGGTGTTTTATATATTCTAATATAATATATATTCCAATTCTAAAAAATTTTCCAATAATTGCGAGTAATCAAGAACTTCAGCAATAAAATTTAAAAAATAATTTAGAAAAACAAAAAACAAAAGACATTATTCATTTTGATATTTTGACATATATAAAACACCCTGAAGATGAAACATTTTTCCGAAACATGTAGGTGTAATTAATCAAATATAAGTAGATACATACAAATAATACAATCAATATTTTTTTAAATGTCAATCTACAATGTTGCTGAATCAATTGAAAAAATAAAATAAATTAATTAAAATTGCTACATCGCGTACACTTCTCTCAACCCTTTGCCTCCCCCACTGCTGATGATGGTATTGAGCGAGAAATTATCTGACGATAACGCCATCGTGCGTTTCCCCTTCAAAGTTAATTACTAATGGTATATAATGGCTTTCAGTTTATAACAATAGTGTAGTACCTATATATTTTACACACGTCAATTACCAGTTCAGTGGATAAAGCAAGCTATCGGTTCTTGAAGAGTTCCGGGCTCGGTTCCAGGAAAAATGATCTGATAATGTATGGAATATTTACTATAATTGAATTGTTATGAACACATTAATGCGAAATATATTCCATATTGAATAGTTTCTTTACAAACGGTTTAATTCTAATTAATTGGCGGTACATAATGGCGTTCTAGTGCCAACCCTGAAGTATGGAAGTGTAACCTGGAATTGGCAAAAGTAGACTGAATACGATGGAAATGCGGTCACTAAGACGCTTGTGCGGAAAATATTTGGTCGCTAGAGTGAGGAATGAACAAATTAGACGTGAATGCAATGCTGGCTGCGGTGTGGTAGACAGAATAAAGAAAGGAGTGCTGAGATGGTTTGGTCATGTGGAACATATGAACGAGGACAGGATGGTTAAGAAAATATATGAGGCGAGTGTTGAAGGCAACAGGAATAGAGGGCGTCCGCGAAAGACCTGGCATGATCAGATACTACAAGTACTCGAGGAAGCAAAAGTGGTGTGCCAGGATAGAAGAGTGTGGCGTTCAATCCTCTCTGCCTACCCCTGCGGGGAAACGGCGTGATGGTTAGTTAGTTATTTAGTTAGTTTAATTCTAGAACTGTAGTTGATTGTCGGACTCATCATTAAGAAGAATCCCTACATTTAGTAAGTCTAAGTAATGCTCTCAATTTGAATATAAAACGATGTTTTAGTCTCCCATTTCTGAGACAACAACGTTTGAACGCAACTAAATGATAGTCGTGAGATTTCTCGAGAGACAAATTACGCGTTATTTATCAACATTTAGAGACAGACGATTTACTTTACAAATGTCACTCCGACACCTTTGTCGCCATTGTTCCAAATACATTGATATATTTATTTCGTGTAATCGAGACTGGCGTAGATTGCCTTGTAAATCCAACTAAACTCGACAGGTTACATGTGTAATGTTTCTAAAAAATTTGTGAGAAATTTTTATTGCAAAATCTGTGGAAAATTGGTTTTGTGCTGTGTATTACCACTCGGTTACGTTAAATCTCACGCAATAGTGTTCTTTGCGCCTTAATGCATTACTTTTAACGGAAATTTGTCAAAGAATCATCATCATCACTCTTGGCTCTACAACCCCTGCTGGGTCTTGGCCTCCTCAAAAGTCTTTCTCCACTCATCTCGGTTTTGTTTGTTTGTTTGTATATTTTTTATTTAGTTGTAAAAAGAACACATTTTTACATCTAGTGATTAAAACATAAATTAACAACATAGCAAAATAAACACAAATATTCCAAAAATACTTACTTACTACTTACTTACTTACTTACCATCACGCCGTTTCCCCGCGGGGGTAGGCAGAGAGGATAGAGCGCCATACTCTTCTGTCCTGACATACAACTTTCGCTTCGTCTACATTCATACATCTTCGCATGCAAGCTCGACGGTTGTTCAGGCTTCTAACAGGACCATCTTCCAGTATCTGGTTAATCTGGTCATGCCACGTCTTCCGTGGTCGCCCTCTCTTTCTGGCGCCGTCAACACTTGCATCATATATCTTTCTTACCATTTTTTCCTCATTCATTCGCTCAACATGCCCAAACCACCTGAGCGACCCTATTTTTATTCTCTGTATTATGCTACGATCAGCTTTACATTCATTCCTAATATCTTCATTCTTTATTCTATCATACATGAATCCAAAAATATATCAACAAAAATAATCATAAATAGAAAAACATTTTCACATCTGGCCCAAAGTAAAGAAACTTGAAAAAGAAAATAAACATGAAAAAACATAACACGATCATTACATCAAACTTACTTTTCACATGTTTTGCACTTAACCTACGAAAAGTAGTGAGACTTTTTACTTCTTTCACATTTGCTGACAGTTCATTGAACAATTTAAGACCTTGATAGTGCAAACTATTTTGTGTTTCTGCCAGTTTCGTTTGTGGAAGCCTCAAATCTCCCCTACTTCTCGTAGGTTTTGTGCCAGCTCTCTCCAGTTTAGAAGCTCCAGATATTTGAGGACGTTGTCACTCCATCTTAATTTTGGCCTTCTTAAGCTCATACGCCCTATCGGTCTTGATTTCAGCAGGGACTTTAGTGCTTGATGCTCGGTCATTCACTCCACATGACCCAGCCACCGAAGCATCCGAAATTTCATAAATTTGTGACTTTTTTTGTTTTTTGTGATTTAAGATTACTTTTTCTAATGAAGTCAACAGCTGGAGTCTTGGTACTAACACTGACCTAAGGAAGTGAAGGAGCGGAAGTATCGATTTCATTATATCCATCAACACGAGCAGCGGCCAGTGAGACTGGCATTTGTGCTGGTTTATAAATTTACTTAGCGTTTGCGTAAGATCAGTAGTTATGGAGATACGCAATATTAATGTTAGCATTTTTCAAAACATTTCTGACTTATTATTTGCAAAAATTTATCATTACAGTAACTTATATCGATTTTGACTTCAACACAGCTCAAATAAAATGATAAAAACCTTGTGAAAAATCATATTTTTATTTTTTCAAAGTTTTTATCATCTTATTCGACTTGTATTGAAGCGACTGAATTTTTTATAACAGATGTAAGTTACTGTGATGATATTTATACTTTTTGCAAAAATGAGTCGGAAATATTTTTAAAAAAAATCTTTGATATTGCATATTTCCATAACTAGTTCATTATCAATGCAGGAATCCAACTGTAAGGCTTTTGCTACAAGACACCCTGTATATCATTGTACGTCACTCCCTAAAAAAAGTTCGTAACATTTTCCAACATCCAACTGTAAGGCTTTTGCTACAAGACACCCTGTATATCATTGTACGTCACTCCCTAAAAAAAGTCTCGTAACATTTTCCAACATCCAACTGTAAGGCTTTTGCTACAAGACACCCTGTATATCATTGTACGTCACTCCCTAAAAAATATCATTTTCCAACATCCAACTGTAAGGCTTTTGCTACAAGACACCCTGTACATCATTGTACGTCACTCCCTAAAAAATATCATTTTCCAACATCCAACTGTAAGGCTTTTGCTACAAGACACCCTGTACATCATTGTACGTCACTCCCTAAAAAAAGTCTCGTAACATTTTCCAACATCCAACTGTAAGGCTTTTGCTACAAGACACCCTGTATATCATTGTACGTCACTCCCTAAAAAAAGTCTCGTAACATTTTCCAACATCCAACTGTAAGGCTTTTGCTACAAGATACCCTGTATATCATTGTACGTCACTCCCTAAAAAA
>JADDOH010014925.1:0-39655 GCA_016648135.1 Agrypnia vestita | reverse complement strand
AAGTGATAGTTGTATGATGATTACAATATAAATTTACAAGGATATCAGATGTTCTTGTGTTTCGATTATCCATTTTTTTATTTTGTTTTTAGTTGACTTGTTTACTTCGGTTACAATTTTTAGTTCGGTGGGTAATAGATTGAAGTATTTAGTAGCTGTATATAAGGGACTTTTACATTACTGTGTTTTCATCAACTATCATCATCATCAACATAATTCTCTACGTAACAATGTCAGCGATTGGATACGCACCGCATTCCCAGGACCGTTTAATGAGCGAAAGCTCCCATATCGGTCTTACTCACCGTCGCCAGGTTGACAATTTTTTCTCTAAAGGTCGTCTCCGTGCCGTTTTGTAACAATGTCAGTGATCAACGCTAATCAGTCTTAACTCACGGCCAAAGCATACAGGATGTAAAAGATAACTTACTTTATTTTTTAGTAAGTATTAGATTTTAGATTCGTCTTATTTAATTCCGTAAAATATTATGGACTATGTCTAAAACATTCTGTAAATTTTTTTTTTCCCAAGCAGATTTTCTTGTTTGTAAATTTATTTTTGTTCCTACTAAATTGCCCATCTTAAAATTTAATGCTCAATAATGTCGGAAACTGTCTCAAGAGATAGAAAAGAGTGCTTTAGAAGATTTTCCATGTAAATTGGACGTGGTTTTGCAGGAAGCGTCCAACCCAAAAAATGAAGAAATTATTTATATACGGGTTTGGATAGCTCATTACGATATCTTTATGTGCTGGAAAGATACAAGCTACTATAAATGCTATATGGAAGTAAAGCCTGGAGCTGGCAGAAGAGGAACGAAAGTAGATTGAATGCAGTGGAGATGAGGTCCCTTAGATGTATGTGCGGTAAATCCATGTATGATAGAATAAAGAATGAAGATATTAGGAATTAATGTAAAACTGATCGTAGCATAATACAGAGAATAAAAATAGGGTCGCTCAGGTGGTTTGGGCATGTTGAGCGAATGAATGAGGAAAGAATGGTAAGAAAGATATATGATGCAAGTGTTGACGCGCCAGAAAAGAAAAGGAGGGCGACCAAGGAAGGCGTGGCCCCTGACCAGATAACCAGATACCTGGAAGATGGTCTGTTAGACCCGCCCTGAACAACCGTCGAGCTTGCATGCGAAGATGTATGAATGTAGACGAAGCGAAAGTTGTATGTCAGGACAGAAGAGTATGGCGCTCTATCCTCTCTGCCTACCCCCACGGGGAAACGGCGTGATGGTAAGTAAGTAAGTAAGCTTTTTATAAATTCTATATATTTTTCTAACCCACATTTCAGCCCACCGTTAAATAATTAACTCTAACTAAAAAATGTGATTTCTCTATTTTTCGCGACATCAAATTTATGTATACTTGCAAAAAAAATAATATTTCAATGCATCTAACGGAGTTGAACGTTTTCTACACTCCAGATAATACTTTTCATACGTTATTTATTAGAGGAAACATTAATAGCAGAGAATGAATATTAAATTATACCAATAACATATTTTCCATTGAACGTAGTAATTTATTAAAACAAGTGTGACGTAGTAATTTTTTTTTTTAATTTTTAACAGCGAATGTGGAGGGTGGAGGGGAATGTGGGACGGGAGTAGAAGGGAAGACAAATTGTGTGAATTATTTTGGGTGCGGATGTTATTGTTTGTTTTTTGTCCCTTATCGTTGAGTTGAAAATGACAATGTGGTAGTAGTTTGTGTTAAATGAATTTGTGGATCTGTTGATAAAAAGTTTTTTTTGAGTTGGTCATGCAAAGGGGGAGATAAATAGTAGATGAAAGTCTATTATTGCGAGTTGGGATATGGAAATATACCTATTCGTTGAAAAAGCTCAGGACTATCAAATTGTATGATATTTTAAATAACATCACCGTGTCAGCTATGTCTCTACGACAAGTTAGAGTCTGCATATTGAAAAACTTCGCAGAGTCTTCATTGCTTAAATGAGATCTAAATGAGCTGAGGTTTAGATATCTTAGGAATCTGTTTTGGACGCATTCAATTCTATTTTTGTGTACTGCATAACCTGGATTCCACACCTGAGATTCATATTCTAAAATACTACAAACCTATGAGAAATAGAGTGTCTTGAGGGTACTAAGATTTTTGATATGTTTACAAGCGCGTATGACAGAACCAAGCATAGATAATGCATTGGTGACTATGTAACCGATATGTTTGTTAAAATTGATTTACTTTCAAGTATCACCCGATCCAGCTTTCAGATTTGATAAATAATGGTAGATTATTAATTGAATATTCATTAGAGAATATATTTTCAAATTCAAAGATCATAGAATCCACAAAGAAAAAAAGTAACCCATAAAAAACAAGTTTTTAATATACTCCCTTTCTCATTTACTAGTTGAAACTTTTTTTTTCGCTTAATCTAGGCGTTGGGCTTCGGTCGGGCGACGCTACGAAAGGGAGCAATACAAAATTTCCGAAAATCCAAAATTATATCATAATCAGGTTTCGCTTCTACCAGACGCGTTGAAATATTTTCATACAACTTAATAAATTGTTAAAAAAAACATTCAAAATTTGAAAAATCCAAATATTTATTATTTTTTTAACGAAAATTTGATAGATCTTCTTGATCGTCGCCACAAGTCTGCTTGCAAAGTTTCAACTCGATTGGATCACGGTAAAGGGGTTTAAAATGGATCCAAAGTTTTTTAGTCAGACAAGAGGACAAGAAGACAAGAAGACAAGCAGACGCCACGAGTTAATATAAAAAAAGTAAAAAAAGTAAACCATAAAAACCAAGTTAGTATTATACTCCCTTTCTTTGTAAAATATAACAACAATTAAAGACGAATGAAAACATATAACATAACACTAAACTTACAGTAATTTAATATATTTCTAAAATGTCAGATGTTTTGAGCTTTGATAAGACACTTCATGAAACTGAAGATTAAATTCTAAAAGCATTTGTCAGTCAATTTAGATTTTCGACATTCGTAGTGAAGTACCTATTATGTATACCGACGGAGTAATTCAAATTTATAAAATATTCCGCGACGTTATCGGGCCGCCGTTGCTAATCAAACTTTTCTAATGATTCCAATTTGAAAAAACCAATAAAATTTCTAAAAATTATAAATTTTTTAACAAAAATTTGATAGATCTTCTTGATCGTCGCCACGAGTCTACTTGCCAAGTTTCAGCTCGATTGGATCACGGGAAAAGGGTCAAAAATCGATCCAAAGTTTTTTTTTTGACGGCAAGCCGGCAAGCAAGCATACGCCACGAGTTAATATAAAGGGAGTAAAAACACAAACATCTCTACAGAGAGCCCTGTGCATTAATGAATTGAAAATCGACGTACCTATTGGGTTTTTGTAGGTTCAAATTTTTAAAAGCCACTTTCTCAGTTTTGTTTTTGGGTTGGACGCTTACAGCAGAACTGGTCCAATTATAAATGCGGGAGAAGAGTAAGTGAAAATAATTATTTTATCGTCTTCGAAAGTGATGATGAATTTAACCAATCAAATTTTGTACCAAGAAAATGTATATTCGTAGTTGTACGGTCTACTAATCACTTAAAGTACTTTTATACACGGTATGCGATTTATGCGAAAATGGTAAAAAATTACAACAAAATATACCTAAGTAATTTAACTCTAATTGTGTACTTGTATATTATTTAATAATATAGAATTTCCTGATTATATTTGTCACCAAAATTATGTTAGACAAAAAATATTGTCATAATGAAAACGCTAGAATTTAATATTAATTACTGATTAATTAATTAATCAAACGTACAAAGTCACATGACACTATTAAATTTAATTCTATTACTTAAATTACACTGTTTCGTAATTAATCATTCAATATTCAATTGAAAATTTCATCTAGTTTCCGCACGTATTGCTTGCTTTGGTGTATTTCGCTACGTAAGAACTTTTCTAGATTATTCGCCGTCGAATTATCGCTCGGTTGGCCACCCTGGCCTCCGCAGTCCGCGGCTGCCTTCGCTTTGTTTCGCTGCCAAGCGCGCTAAAACAACAACTCTCGCGCGCGGCCTGGCCCGTATTTATCTCTCGCCATCGCTGGTATCGAACTTTCTAGGCGTTCCCAGTGTTTAGGAGAACTTTTTCGCTGCTTCCAGACTTTTTCAGATGTTTCTCGATGCTTCCCAAAAGCGTTCATTACGCTAGGCCATTCAAGAGTCTTTGATAGTGTTGTGACAACTTTAAGCAACTGCTACTTGACAGAAGTGCACGATTATTTTTAGCCTCGTTAAAATATCATTACCTGTTATATGATTTCAATTTTATTTGAGTTTTATTTTCTTAGATAAAAATACAACTTCGGTACCCGACGCCTCTTCAAGCTTTTCAAAATCAAAAAATTTTTGGAAACCACAAGTATTGACACCGGTTGCCCTCGCGAGCTGGTGACTAGCTATCTTTACCAACCCCTTGACGAGTAAATTATCATAAAAAAATATAAACCTAATATTGAAATTTTTGTCAAGCAAAATTTAATGCATGTATTAAAATTTTTGAAAATATGTTAATTCCGATATGTACAACATTGTTATATTAACATTATGTATAATTACCGATGTTTATTTTATTGAAAATTAGTAAGTAAAACTCTGGTTAACTTTATAATAAATAGGCTTGAAAATTGATAAAGTTTTTTATTAATTAATAATAAAATAATTAATAATTAAATTATTATTTGCCAACTGTCACGCAAAGAAGACTGGGTTCGAGAGAGATTAAATTTTTTTTTATTTCGGATTTTTTTTTCGGATAAGAAAACCTATTTACTCCCTTTATATTAACTCGTGGCGTCTGCTTGTCTTCTTGTCTGACGAAAAAACTTTGGATCCATTTTAAACCTCTTTCCCGTGATCCAATCGAGCTGAAACTTTGCAAGCAGACTAGTGGCGACGATCAAGAAGATCCATCAAATTTTCGTTAAAAAAAAATATTAAATTTTTGGATTTTTCAAATTTTGAATGAACTTATTAAGTTGTATGAAAATATTTCAACGTGTCTGGTAGACGCCAAACCCGATTTCAGTATAATTTTGGATTTTCGGAAATTTCTTATTACTCCCTTTCTTAACGACGCCCGACCGAAGCCCAACGCGTAGGTTAAGCGAAAATAAATGTTTCAACTAGTAAATGAGAGATTATAATAAAAACTTTGTTTTTATGGGTTACTTTTTTTTTACTTCCTTTCTTTTAACTCGTGGCGTCTGCTTGTCTGACGAAAAAACTTTGGATCGATTTTTAACCCTTTTCCCGTTATCCAATCGAGCTGAAACGATCAAGAAGATCTATCAAATTGTCGTTAAAATAAAAATTATACTATAATTTTGCACTTTTCAAATTTTTAATGGTTCTTTCAAACAATTCAGAAAGTTTTAAGGAGATTCCGACGCATATGGTAGACACGAATCCCGAAAATGAGAAAAGTAGTTTTGTAAAAACTTGTTTTTTATGGGTTACTTCTTTTGATTTCATGTCCAAAATAAATATGTTTTGCCATATTAAAAAAATATTGGCGCTGACATAAAACACTCCATTAAATCTATAATACTCACATTTATGACGCAATCTTTAGGTTCGGCTCATCCTGAAAATAAAAGTAAAAAAATATTATGAATAAAAATTTTCAAAATTTCATCAGTCTTCAAAGTGGCAGGATTCAGAATCAAAGGAATTTATATTAAATATCGATCTTTATTGTGAGACAATTTTTACACAGCAAAAAACATCAATTTCACGAAAACATTTACATTTTTTCTTTCACAAGTATTTCGATATTTTGATTACGAAAAGAAACAGAAAATTCCGCTTAAAAAAATTTAAAAAAATGTTTTCATGTAGAAACGGCGAATAGGGGTTGCCGAATTGAAATTTTTTGAAGGCAGACCTTCATCCCTTGTAATTACCAAACAATCGTCCACCTGGCATTATGGTTCCGGTGTTTAATTATCTGTCCAGGAAATTACGCCCTCTGTTCGGGCGAAAATTGCTTCAGAAAAGAAATACATTTCGCTGTTTTGTTTCAAACTTTTACAAAAAGAATTCGCTTCAAGACTTTTCGCATTTTTGCGAAAAATGATTAATGTGCACGTTGTAAAAAATATGGTATCTGAAATATTATAATGTAATTCCACAAAATTTAATGGATTTTGAACATTCTTTGGATGCAAATATTTATTCTTCTTCTAAAAGAGCGAAATGATTTTGTGGTGACATTATTAATATCTATGCATATACGTATATAAAAATTCAGCCTGAGTTTGCGTTCGCAAAATTCTAAAACTTGTCGGTGGGTAGACTTAAAACTCAATGTCTATGTGTTTGTCTATTTTTCTATCTGTTCTCTATACAAAGCTAAACCATTTGACCGATCTGATCCAAATTTTGCATACTTACTTTTAAGGACCTTGCGGGTAACATAAGTGACATTTATACCCCTTACCCCTTTACCCCTCCTTTTTTTTTAATATAAGGAAATTTCTGTATTTATTAAGTGAGTCAGGCATTAAACTTTCCATCTAATACAATGTCTTTAAACAGTTTCAAAACTAATATTTAAAATCTGTCCTATTGCATATCACAACATTATGAAATAATTTTACGAAAAAAACTTTAAGCTCTTTTACACTTAAGTATACAGGGTGTCTCGTAAGTAGTAGCATAAACTTCGGTGAGGTCTTTTTCATTCTATTTTCAATAGAAAATATTCTTCACACTTTGGTTGAAAGTCGACAGGATAAGCGACATCAAAATTTACATGATTAAAAATAATTATGCTGTAAAATGCTGGATTTTCATGGAAGTATTTTTTATAATACAAGCGTTGTCTTGTTAACTTTTCCTATAAAAAATCCTAGAACTTGACTGCAGCACCACCTACCGGGTCCAGTTGTAAATCTAAACCATCCAGGGACCCACTCGGACGCACACAAAAAATTTCATAAAAATCGGCCCAACTGTTTAGGAGAAATTCAGTGACGTACACACGTATAGAAGAATTATATGTATAAAGATTAAAAAGATTGATAAATAAAATGATTAAAACCTTGTAGAAATTAAATAAAAAATTTGTCATTTTATTTGTATTAAAGTAAAGCTATATTGTGATTGCACTAAAAACGCAGCATATATTGCATACCGGTGTTAAGCATAACATGTCAAAATCGTAGAAGTAGCGAGACGAACAAATAGTTTTAAAGTATTGAATGAGTAGAAATATTAAATACTTTTTTATTTTACGGATCACATAAAAAAAATATTTATAAACGTTTAATAATTTACAAATGTATGTATTTTAAAATAATCTTTACATTTCGCCACTTATTTATTGATGCTGGCCATTCCAGCTGTCATTGGCATGTCAAAAATTTTAGCGATAATTTTGACGTTTTCGCATTCTATTAAAAGGATAATTATGATGGAATCTGTGAAGGTTTTAATTAACTGCACACTTGCTAGGAGATACTCGTAAATTGAAAATAATTAATTTATTCACTTACAGTTAAAAGTGTACAGTAAAGCGCATATTACTTCCATTCATTCCAATAATAAAAAAGCTCTTTTATATCGAGTACTCATTATCAGTATTTGATGGACCGCAAGATTGAATACAATTATAATACAGATAGAATTGAATATCCTAGATAAATAGAATAGCCTAGATAAAAGCAACACCCAGAACCGAAGAAGATACAGCCTGAGAACGAGAAGAGCCGACCCCAACAGCCTTCACTAGGAAATCAGTTGGGACAAATCAAGGAAGAAAAGAGAAGGTTTTACGAGGTGAGTATTCGCGAAAACGGTGCTATATAAATTATCCAAATATTATTATTATTATTAATTAAGATAAATTAAAGAAATCTCACAAAAACGAAGCTAGTTATATGAGAAACATATATAGGAGTCTTTATATAAAATGATCACTCTACTCAATGCGACGTTCACTAATTCCATCGTAAGAAAATTCGATTGAGCATGAATATTTTAAAAATTTAATTTTTGTTGATTTTGTTCATGAAAAAAATTGACGTAGATTTTAAAATAAAACTTGGCGAATTTATTCATATGTCAAATCCTTGTCTTTTTTCTCTCTTTTTTTCCAATCTATTGCCGTTTACTTTTTCAAATATCGAACGGGGGTCCTCAAGCTTGGAAGTCGTGGGGTGGTCCCACTTGCCCCAAGAATAAAGGGGCACTGGATGTATAATTTTTAACCAAATTTGTCGTAATATTTACGACAGCGCGCCCATTTAAAGGTTAAAAAAAATCAAAAACACACATTACTTTTGTTTTTTTGCTCGAAAATCTATTTAATCCTCTTTAAGAAAGATAATCGCTTACCCAGAGGGCTTACATTGAAATCAAATGCAAAAAATAATCCGATAAAAATGGGTGATTTACTTTTCGGAAAAAACTCTCCAGGATCAAAGACTAAGAGGAATGGGCGATATCACGACAAAGGACAAAGGAAAAGGGTTGAACCGATATCAAGACAATATTGGACATGTTGTCTAAATGTACCAGATGTATCTGAATGTTATTGATAGACGGTTTTGTTACCCCTGAATAGCAGGCATTCAAATAAACGAGGCAACCCAGAAAATAAAAAAAATAAAAAATTATAAAATATATTATCATTAAATATGAAATGAAGTTTTAAACACATAAACTATTAAAATATTGATAAAGATTATCACCTCCTGTACCCTAAATCCAAGCATTAATCATAACTCCTTCAAAAATATTGATATCAATTATCTTTTTTTTTTCAATTGATTCAGCAACATTGTAGATTGACATTTTAAAAAAAAATTAATGAAATAAAAGAAGTATTTACAAATAATACAATCAATATTTTTAAAATATAGATTATCGCCTGATATATTGATATAGATTATCTTTTTTTTTCAATTGATTCAGCAACATTGTAGATTGACATTTAAAAAAAAAAAAAACAAAAAAAAAATGATCAAACAAAAGAAGTAGATATATACAAAAAATACAATAAATATTTTAAAAATATAGATTATCGCCTGATATATTGATATAGATTATCACCTCCTACATCCTACACCCAAGCATTAATCAAAACTCTTCCAGGGGCGTGCAATGAGAACATTGAAACAAGATGGCCGCTCAAAGGCAGACATTATAAGCAGAGTACAAAAAACAAGAGTCGCTTTTAATAAAAAATCCAAGATTTTTAAATTTTCTAACTTAACCTAACCAATCGTTAGGAAGAATTTGGTTAAAACTTTTATCTGGAGTGTGCTGTTGTATGGCAGCGAAACATGGACCATCAGTCAGAGCATGTCCGGGAGGTTTGTGGCCTTCGAGATGTGGTGCTACAGGTGCGTGGCGAGGATCCATTGGTCAGAACATATCCGAAACGACGAGGTGTTGAGCAGGGTGGGCGAAAAGACACGGCTCCTGAACATAATCGTCCAACAACGAGCGAATTGGATAGGCCATAATACAAAGTACTCAGGCCTGCGTCGAGAGAAATATTGAAGGCAATAATCGTAGAGGCCGCCCGAAATCAAGTTACAAAGACCAGGTTATCGGAGATGCGCGCTGTAGCACCTATCAAGACGTGGAGAGGCTGACAGATGATAGCTTAGTGCAGACCAATCCCAGGATTATGACTTAAAAAATATCTCGTTATATTCCTTATTTTCTGTCAGATGAATTTTTAATTTCAATTATTTTCTAAGATATTTTTTTTAATAATGTCGTGCTATAATGTACCCACTGCACGCACCTACTCTTCATGGGGCCTAAAGTCTCGCAGTTGTAGTTCAACATGCGAATGTCACTATCCTGTGCATAACTCTATGCTGAAGAAATCTTAAAAAAGCGACGCAGTCATTGCAAAAGAAGAAGAAATGATGAAGTTGTTTGCGTCTCAGATAATTGATTAACATCAGTTGATTTTACCATTACTATCTGTCTTCACAATAAGTGATATCATCAATAAGTCATCTAGTCGTGCACACTAAATTTACTTATATGAAAAAAAACAATAAACTAATAAATCAATATATTATGGATGTCTCACAGAGACGAAATTACATTTTTATGGGAAAGCAGGTATAGAAGTCTTTGAGTGTTCATAGGGCTTGCGATCTATCGTACGGCTGACTTATGTGATCACTTTAAACAATGTAACGACCGCCATTTTCACCCATGATAGAATACCATGTCTATTAAATTTTGAAGTTGTATATATTTAAATTATACTATAAATACTTAATATAATGTTTCGTATATGTGTTGCAGCAATCCTTAGCGCGGCCGGCATCCAAAGCTTTTTCATTCCCCTTAAATGACCACAGATGTCACTAATAAGACATATTTTTTGTGATTTTTTGAAATTTTTAGCAATATCCTTTATATATTCTTCTTCTTCTTCTTAAAATAAAGCAATCCGCCCTCAAAGAGCGATTTGTGCAATATCCTTTATATACGTAATGAGGTTCTTTCGAATTACTTACACTAACTACTAGTATACACCTGAAATATTACTCCAAATTTTTTTAAACTCCTTTAGACCAATATTTTTATTGAGAATATTTTGAGTGACATAATGCAGTACTGTTCTGAAAAATTTGGACAAACTCAAAATATTCTTACTTACTTACTTATTTACCATCACGCCGTTTCCCCGTGGGGTAGGCAGAGAGAATAGAGCGCCACATTCTTCTGTCCTGACAAACAACTCTCGCCTCATACATCTTCGCATGCAAGCTCGCCAATTGTTGAGGCTTCTAACGGGACCATCTTCCAGTATCTGGTTGATCTGGTCATGCTGCGTCTTCCGCGGTCGCCCTCTCTTTCTGGCGCCATCAACACTTGCATTATATATCTTTCTAATCATTCTTCCCTCATTCATTCGCTCAACATGCCCAAACCATCTGAGCGATCCTTTTTAAATTCTATTAATTATGCTAAGATCAGCTTTACATTCATTCCTAGTATCAGATAAAATATTCTGAATAAACTAATAATTCTTCTGCAAGTTATCAAGTTCTGAAAAGCGCTCAACAAGATTTTTAAAATTGTCAACATGAGCGCCGCGACGCTCTTTCATGGCAAGTCTTTTCAGAAGACGCCAAAATTTTACTGGAGCGTCGCCACTTATTCGCATTCTCTCCGGATAAAGTGTGTTGTAAAAATGTTTTACGCCAAAAGACGGACAAAGAAGGCTTTCGTCGAAAATCCAACAAAGCCTGCGTGCTTCCGACGACATGGCTTATATATCGGCACCGTCGCCGCCTCGGCACTTATCTGAAAACACTGCCCCCTCTGCTCCACTCATCCACATTGTGCGCCTCGTGGTATTCTTGCCTCACTCATGTTGATTCATGCATAATGCATTGCGAGATGTGCAGTCGCTGCACCCGGCTGCACTGGGAGCGGTGCCAACTTCGCGTGTGTTTATTTACAGTTGTTGCGAGTCTAGTTGTGGGTGTGGTTAGCGGGCAAGTTGAGTTTTGAGGCTGGCCTCGAGGGCGAAGAAGATAGGGGAGGAGATCTCTGCTTGAACAATTTCTTGAGAGTAAAATAGAAAATATGAGATTTTCATCCGTTCTTCGATTTAAATCTACAGTACTCGAAAAAATGATATCAATCCTTTATAATCTAAATGTAATAATTGCACTGTCTGTCAGTCCGTAAATTCGTAACTTGCTGGAATTTAGACATTAGATAAGTAGACTATTACAAGCAATCAGTGTGCGGCTCGAGGAATACGCAAAGGCTGAAATTGCACGTCTTGACATTTTTATATTATTATTTTTAGTTTCAGGTTTAAGCGAATATTCAGTTAAAAAAAAAGGTTTTCTGTTCATGAATTTTCAGGTTCAAAATCTCTACGCAAGAATAACCGTCAATAACCGTTCTCTAAGTTACAATGTCCGTCAGTAACGCTACAAAACGGCGCAAATACATAACTGTCGTCTAATCTACATCCACACATTTTCGTATGCAAGCGCGTTGACGCTTTTAATACGATCATCTTTTAGTATCTGGCCCCCTCTTTCTGGCAACTCTTGCGTCATAATCTTTCTTATCATTCTGTCCTCATTCTTCCGCTGCCACATATTACCCTTTTCTAAGAAATTAGATAAGTGCAGAGTTCACCTCTGTACATTTTTTATACTTTGTGTGTGAATAATATTTGATTCAGCTTAGCAACTTAAACAGCAATACATCTTGAAATAAAAAAGGAAGTTGAAATAAATAAGAAAAATGAAATAAAAAAGATAGTACCTAGAAAGAAAGAATGGGAACTATAAATTGCAAATTCCAATTTAAATAGAGTGCGATGAAACGTGCACTGGAATTTGTATCGAAAATTATTCTCTTTATTATATTTTATTATTTACACGAGTTTATTTGAACAACATTTAACGATAGTAAGTTATTTTTTGATCAATGCAAGTGCAAGTAACCATTATTCTGTATTAACTATTTTTTTATTAATAGTATTTTAAAAGTTATATTAAATAACACAAAAGCAGGCGTGTGATCTAGAATACATTTAATGTAAGAAATTATTGATGTAGTTACAAGATGTTATTATAAGACGCTCTGGAGATTTTAGAATAAACTAGAAATCGGTAGAAAATGCGTTTTTTTAAAATAGAGAATACGAAATATATATTCGCGAAACTTCTAGAAGTTCAAAATCTTACAGGCAGATTCCTGCTTTGATTTTGAGTCTAAAATCTTCAAGCAACCATGACAATATGAATAGTTATGGAGGTACACGAAATTTTCATTATTTAAAATAATATTTCTATCTTCTTTTGCGAAAGTTGAACTATCATGATAAGAACTTATATCGAATATGAAAAATTCATTCCCTTTAATAAAATTCAAATAAAATGGTAAGAACCAATAATAAGAAAAAGTTCCTATTGGAATTTCTGCAAAATAGGGTTTTTCATCATTTTATTTAACTTGTATTGAAACGAATGACTTGTGCAGTTGCTGTAACGATAGTTCAACATTGTAAAAAATAATCCGAATATTGAAAAAAAAATGCAAACTTTGCGATTGCATAACTCCATAACTATTGATATTAGACCATCGTTGCTTGAACATTTTCGACTTATAATTGACGCAAGAAAATATCGTGTAAACCTGTAAAGTATTGAGAAGTAACTCCATTGCATCCTGTATAATGCGTAGCTGTGAATGCCAGCGCCAGACTATTATGGCAGCTACCGCAGATAAAGCGAGCGGGCAATTCGGTGCAAATATTGGCATTCAGCTATAAAGTACCAGAGTACCCACCTGCTTGCGATATATTGTCGATAATAAATGAGTGCGATAAAAAAGGATATTCCGCAAACAAGTAGAAGGTTTTCATGTAGGTATTGTGCGATTTCAACAAAATGTTTCAGTCAATTTCGTATCCGGTGATTTTGCGTATAAAATAAACTTTTATATAATTGAAGTATTTCATTGTATCTCCCTCTGCCACAAGCTTGAGACAATGTGAAAAGTAAATTGATTATATATTATACTTTTATTTATAAATTAGACCATGGAATATATTTACCTCAGCATTATAACAGCATTTTTTTTAACACATTTAAGTGAAATAGCTCCAACCGTACAGTCCTTCAAAAAGGCTATTTACTCAGTCTGTTAAAGGACGTCTAGTTTGCCACTTAACCATTAAGTATGTATATTATGATTGCGCTAAATACGCTTTTATTAATGCATTTTTTCGATCGCCAACTTCAAAAATGAATCAATTTTTTTTTTTTAAAAGAGGTGAACAGATTATTATTATATAAAATACATTTAAATAATATTTAATGAGTAGAAAAAAATATGTGTGTTATTTAATTATGAGTCACATTAAGGCGATAAACCAATATCGATATTAACATTTTTTTTCATATTTTTGACGTTTAATTTTTAGGTTAGAATATACGTTTAGTTGGAAATGTGTCAAACTCGAACGCATACACAGCGACGTACCTCGATGTTATGAATGCTGTCCGCTGGGCTAAGCAGCAAGTAAAAATATGAAATAGCTTAAAGTTTTTCAACATGATAAGTCAGTTAAAATAAAAAAGCTCATTAAAATGTAATTTACTTATTCAACAACAAGTCATTATTTAAACATTAAATATCTTTTCATATAAGCTCTTCGGTAGTTGAAGTTTATAACAGTGCCATGCTGCAACTTAATTAATTATCATCATACACTTCTTCCTGAGACACAACTCTTGCCACAACCATATTCATCCAACCTCCATGCAAATTCGAAATGTTGAGGCTTTTATCAGGAACGTCCTCTAGGATATGGTTAATGCCACGTCTTCTAGAGCCGCTTTCTCTTTCTGGTGCCAGCAACCATTGCGGCGTATATCTTGTTCAATCATTATTTCTCTCAACATGCCCACACCACCTTAGCAACCATTTTTAATTCCTAACAAAGTTCAGTTTTACAATATTTCTTAATTTATTCATTCTTTACTCTATTATTTCATGGTTTTGGAATCACGCAGGTAATATCACAGATGCCGTCTTTTCGATTTATATATTTTCTTTCGATATTTTTTCTCTTGTTCATTCCTCATAATCAAACGATCTCGGTTATCCTTTCTTTAATCTAAACTTTGTATAAAATTTACTCCTAATATGTATACTCATCACTTTATTGTTAATAGATTTTCCCTCATGCACCAAAACGACTGCATTCCCAACGCATTCAGTCTAAATTCGCTTTTTTTTGCCAATACCAGACATTTTTTCCAAACATTAGGGTTAGCATCAGGGATTCATTATGTACAAATATTTTAAACTGGATTATTGATGTGTTTAAGTTTTTGTGCTTAATTCAATATTGAATATTAGCTAGCCATTCGTAATGGTGGAATGTGAAATAATCCATTAATAATTTTAACTTCAACAATGAAAAATTTGTTTATAAAACTTCGAATTTCACTAAGGGAATGGAATTTATTTTTTCCTTATCATCATTTAACCCTCATTATTATTATTCATTTTCCATATATAACTTTTTAATATTTTAACTGTCTATACTTCGATTTTTAACTTTAATTTTGTTAGTATAAAATTGTATCCTGACGAAGGGGCCATGTCATAAATTATCATCATAAAATAGTTTGATAGGATCGTTGTGGCTCTGAATTTAACACGTTGCATGTTTAACACTGGATCTACTCTCTACTGCCTTTTAGATTGAAAGTTTTTTTTTAAAAAAGGTTCTGCAGAGCCACCTAGATAACCATCGACGAAGTAAATGGAAAGGCTTTGTGTAAGTGGAACTGTCGGACGCAATCGCATTTGGTATTAGCAGACTCAGAAATCGAACATTCGATTAAATCGAAAGTCTTCAGGGCAAAAGAATCAAAAGGAAACACTTTTTCTATCACTAGTACTTTTTTACATGATCGATTTTTCTGTTAACTATCTGTTTAATTCACAGCCCAAGCGGAAATACATTATTACATTATTTACTGTTTCCGATGTAAGACTGTAGAACTCAAAAAAAGCCTGAATAAAAATAAGAATCAAAATAGAATTAAAATAATATGAAATGAATTAAAGAATTTTTATATGTGTATTCCAAGAAAAAAATCAGCGGATTTTTTCCAGTTTGATTTTATCCAGAGGGATAGTGATTAATTAGTATAAATTATAAAAGTCTCACAGAGACGAAGCTATTTAAATGGGAGAACGTGTATGTAATTTTTCCAGGGTGGCTCAAGGCTTATGACCTGTATCAGCTAGTTTAAATGATCACTTCACACAATGCAAAATTCTTGAACTCCACCGTTAAAACATCCGCATATCAAATTTTTAAAGTTGTATGTATATTTTTAATCAGTTTATTTTATATATTCGAATGGACTACGACATAGTCTACATAGATTTTGCAGCATAATTTGTCGGAATGTATGAAAGAGACAGGAAATGATGAGAGTGTGAAAGGGGATTAAAAGGGGATGCGCCATCCTGGCACATGCACTTAACATTTAACCAGCGCAAGAGTAACTTAAATACGCGCACTTTTAAAAGTCAATTAATAATCTTCAAGGGAAAGAATGACTTTATCTGGATCCTCAATTACCCACATTATCTTTAGTTTAAAGGACGAGTTTACACTATATTTCTGAGAAATTTGAAAAATAAATTAACGAATAAGAAAGATAAACGAAAAAAAAATTTCTATCAAAAACATATTCGGTAACTATCATGGGATACGAACCTAGAATTTTTCTGTTCGTAAGTAAGATGTAAGTAATTACCCCTACCATATCTGTAGCCACTCCCCCGTTCAAAAATTGATTTGTTTGATAGAATAGATAATGGATTGTTAGTTTGCGTCCGTCCTGATCTAAGTGGTTAATACAAATTTGTTTAATTAAAATTATTAAATATGTCCACAAAATTAACGCTATAAACATCGAAAAGAAGAAATTTAATTATTCTTAAAAACCAAGTTCTATTATAAAAATACTTTTTTTTTACTATATGATTCAATTATGCAAAAATAAATACTTTAACTGCACTTTAAATGTGTTTTAAATATCAACCACTTGGCTTAAAGGGTTTTTTAGTTCATCGCTTTAGAATTTTATATTCAATAGTTTCACTATTCCCCTGGAATATTTTAAAATACATTTATAATAATCCCAGTGGGGACCAAATATTTAATTTAATTGATCCATTCAATTTGTTTTATTAAATCAACATAATTCAATGTCTATATAGCAGAGTGTTTTCATTGATAATAGCAGTAAAAATATACAAAAAATTGCATCCACTTTTGAAGTTCATGTAGTCCGTGTTCTCACAAAAGAAGTAGGGATTTAGTATTGGTATTCAAAGAGAAATAAGGACGCCTCCTCAATTTCAAGTGCAATCAGTACAGCTTGACAATAAAGCATTTCTCATTCTTTTATTCCTCTGAAAGGACTTGAAATTGTTGGCATTTTTCCTGAATCCGAAATCATTGATTTTTTTGTATTACTGTGTAGTGTTTGGAATATCTGGTATTGTCCAGGCAGACTTAAGGGTTGTTCAAAAAGAGAGTAAGTCTCTAATTTATTCTTGGTTTTTTCATCGGTAGTAATTGCTTATTCTGCTGGTTAACTACGTATTATTTCTAGTTTTTGAGTGAATTGTATGGATGGTGGTTCATAATCTAATATACTTATTTGGCATCAAAGAACCTAGGTAGAAAAAAATCCATAAAAACTTGCTTCTTTGTCTTCATAAGATTGCGGCAAATCTAAGTAAAATAAACCCAGCGTAATCGTATCCAGTTGATCAGGTCAAGACTATGTCGATTGATTGATTGTAAGGGTAAAAATCCAAGTCTACAGCAGGAATTTTTTTTAAATACGCGTACTCCGATTTTGATAAGTCCGGTTTGAAAATTACACAACAAATTGAATCGTTTTCACCGACATTCAGAATCTTCTGGTTTGTGTTTTCGGGGTAATATGCCGTGTTTTTACGACATTTCTGGCCTAAATTTATTGCAAGCCAATACATTACTACATCATAATACTAACAACAACACATCAGCCCTGATAATGGACCACGATAATGGAAAAGTCGGCCAGAAAGATCGTAAAAATACGGCATATTACCTCAGAAAAAACAAATCTTAAGAATATGAACATCGATTTATTTATTCTTGGAGTGACTCGAATGTTAATGAATGCATACATAATATTTCAACACATTAAATAATATCTAATTGTACTTTTATGTTATCTGTATAGGTGTAGGTCTTTTCATATAAGATTGCAATTGAGTTAGTGTGGGTACAGTGCGTAATACGCGCATTGTTTCGTTGTGTTAAGTTTACGGATACGAGAGGGGCGTATCCATAAACTTAACACAACGAAACAATGCGCGTTTTACGCACTGTACGCACACTTACTCAATTGCAAGCTATATATGAAAAGACCTACACGTCGTTTCTTTAAAAAATCAAAAGTTTTGATTATTTTTTTAAACTGGCAATGGCAAGCAAAATTATTTGTTAATACATATATTGTTGTTTTATTTTCTTTATACAGTCAAATCTCTTTTGTGAGGCTTATTTTTATGCGGTTTTTGAGTTATGTTATACGATAAAATTTGGTTGCAATAAAATACATGCCGTCAATACAATATAGCAGTGTTTCCCGAACTATGGGTCGCGGCCCACTAGTGGGTCGTACGCCGATAATAGGCGGGTCGCAGTCACAACACCGCGCAAAACATCTCGTCCAGGTCACGTCATGTTTATTATAGAAAACGAATTGCAACCAGATATCAATGTAGTGTCTGCAATTTTCACTCATTTAACAGAGTTGAAAAATAACTTTAACTCTTATTTCGAAGAAGATATGAAAGAGTTCAACAGGATAAACTGGATTTGTAATATATTTCAATACAACATACCAACAGAAATGTCAACAAATGCAAGTGAAGAGCTTATTGATTTATTGGAAGATACGTCGCTGAAAAATACTTTTAGTCGCAAGCAATTAGCAAAATTTTGGCTTTTAGTTGCTGAAATTTATCCCTGCTTGTTTGACGAAGCCATGGAAGTCCTCCTCCCCTTCATTACCACATACTTACGTGAAGTGAGGTTTTCAACCATGGTTTCTAATAGGACTAAATACAACAAAAAATTGGACGTATCGAACTCACTGCAATTAAAAGTGACTAAAATTGAAGTCGACGCTAATGCTGTTATGAAAAGAAATAGGCAATAAATGTATCCTTCCAATTAAAATATTTTATCACATGTTAAGGCGATCGTCTAGCAGAATGAGCAAATTTCACCATTTTTTCTCATATCTTCTCTTGCATTTTTTATTACATTTTTGTATGGAAATATCTCATTTTAAAATTTATTCATCAGGTTACGTATATTTAAAATACGAATATCTTATTAAAATGTCACAAACTAAATCATATAATTTATTAATAAATTACCAAACCTTCGATGTTTTAAAAATGAAGAAAATTGCTCGATTTTATGGGCCTTTTATGACTGAACGGCGTGTTAAGATGTCTTTTTTATTCAATAATATTATAAAATAATCGTTTATCTTAAATTTGTTATAATTATTGCAAAATCTGTTAATACGTTTACATGCAATTTATGTTTTAAAAAATACTATTTTTTAAAAATATTTTATTTTAGTGGGTCTTTTTCAACTCTTTTTACATGGTTGACAACTTTTTTACTTCAATAGTCAAAAGAATAGATATTATAATTTTACAATAAAAACAAAAAAAAATCAAAATCTTTGTCGATATTCCTGATTTTAGATATTTAATCAAGACGCAACGTATTTATGACACATTACGCAGTGCCTTGATTAAATAGCTAAAATCTGAAATCGAGAATAATTTTTTGATTTTTTTTGTATTAATTTTAAAATAAAAATGTCTATTCCTTTAATTTATTAAAGACAAAAGTTATAAACTATTTTAAAAGGATCGAAAAAAACATACAAAAAATAAAAATAATTTAAAAAACAGTATTTTTTAAAACGTATTTTTTTATAAATTGCACCTAAATGTATTAACAGATTTTTCTATAATTGTAACAAATTTAAGATAAACGTTTATTTTATAATATTATTGAATAAAAAAGACATCTCAACACGCCGTTCAGTCATAAAAGGCCCATAAAATCGAGCAATTTTCTTCATTTTTAAAACATCGAAGGTTTGGTAATTTATTAATAAATGACATAATTTAGTTTGTGACATTTTAATAAGATATTCGTATTTAAAATATATGTAACCTGATGAATAAATTTTTTAAATTAGATATGTTCCTACAAAAATGTGATAAAAAACGAAAGAAAAGATATGAGAAAAAATGGTGAAATTTGCTCATTCTGCTAGACGATCGCCTTAATATTTTTAGTAATGAAAAAATTCGATTATATTTGGACAATTTTATTTTTTGTTAATTGAACATTCATTTGCATAGTTACAATGTGTATTGGGAAAATTTAAGGCAGGAAGTGGGTCCCGAAAATTGAATTTTTTTTGGTGGGTCGCGGTCCTATCAACTTTGGGAACCACTGCAATATAGTATCAATACGCGACAAAACGAACACTAATGAACAAGTATCAAAAATTATTGAAATGGTTGATACCTTATCCGAGAAAATTACGTAAGTTGCCTCCTTATATTGAAATTTACGATTGATAAAAATGCGATTCTGCAGTTGCTTTATAGAAACGATTGAAGGGAAAGATGAAAGAAAAATGTGCAGATATCGATATTGCAAATTTTAGAGATAAAAAATTAATTATGAAAAAAAAATTATAACATGCAAAGTCATTTTACGTGGTTATAAAAGTTTCGACGAATATCATATTAACAAAAATATTTAAATCTCAAAAACTTGAATAATTTTTGTTAATTATCTTTGTAACTTTTTTGTAGCTTCGATGAATTTTTTTTGTATTGCTTTGTAAAATGAACAAATTTTCAGACAGATATATTAAAATTATTGTCCGGAATATTTTATATTGCTATGTAAAACGGACGAATCTATACACAGACATAATAAAGTTATTTTGTCCGGAGTATGAGAAATCTGTTTACATTCAAAACGAGAAAGTTAGAGCATCAGAAAATCTTCAGATGCGAAGAAGTGCTAGAAAATGAAAAAGAAGAAAATAAGTCGTGAAAATGTTGAGGGGATTCTCTGAAGAGCACCACTCAAACTAGAAGTCTAGTTTTTCAAAGGGAGTTTATTTATATAAAAAGATATAACTATCCAGTGGTTTCCGGAAAGGTCTAGAGGTTCCTTAAATAATCAATAAAGGCGTGAAGCGACCCGATATTTCGAGCCGCTGGCGTGGGGCGCGGGGTGGCAACTATATTTAGCTGCTGATACGGAGAACCAGGAGTTCCAAGTTCAAATCTGCGATCAGCGAGCAACATAAAACGGAGCGATATTTTTGGGCGCGAACAATCTAGAGAGTTCAATTTCGTAAAAGTTTAGTACTGTTGACAAATGTCATGTTAAATATTGATTCCGAGAATAAGTAAAGGTGAAGATAGAAGGTATGGTAAGACAGAATATATAAAATTTTGTATTGCTCAATTTTTTTATGCAGTTTAAAATATACAATTTAAAGCTCAAGCAAAACTCATGTATGGATTCCTGGTAAAATATGGAGTTAATTCAGATTAGTCGCTTATTCAGCAGTAATCTTAGAGATATTAAAAGGTGATTATATGAATTTTTTTTAATAACAAATTTTATATTGAACACAACTTACATAAATTATTACCTTTAAAAAGATACCTGGAGGACTTGCTTTTGACATGGTATTGCAAGCCAATACTTAAACATAAAATAAACACTCTCAACACCACATCAGCCCTGATGATAAGCCCTGCAATGGAATCCAAAACGTCGACCAGAAAGGTCGAAAAAAACGGCATATTACTCTGGAAAACACAAAGCAGAAGATTCTGAACGGTCGTGAAAACTTAAGAACACGAAAAAGAGGAAATCTAAAGCTTCATACCGATTATTTATCGGACATTTTTAACACCCTAAAAATTCATTATTTAGATACTTTTGTGAAACCAGCTTTAAGCGAAATCGATACCTTGATGCTTATTTATTCAATCGATCATCCGAACAACAACTACTTTTAAATTCATTTCGTTCGATCGATGTACAATTATAAAAATTAAGAGTTTAACAATATATTAATTAACAACGTCGAAATTTTTGAGAACTAAAAACACATAATTGAAACTAAATAGGTACTTATTTATTCAAACTTCGTGTAAGTTCATTCATCAACGTTCTTAAATGTTTAGTCTCCATACAAATAGCCAATTATGATCTCGCTTGACTATGTGCTAATTAAGTAGATCTCTTTCCATTTAAGAAAGACAATCGAATTAATATGTGTAAGTCATGCACACAAGGCACATTGTTTCGTTGTGTTGGTGTTTATACCCAACGCCAGCACAACACAACGTCATACGCACGGCTTGCATATACTTATTCAATTGTCTTAAATGGAAAGAGGTCTGCTAAACATGTTTGACTGCAAATTGTTCAATCTCCATCCCAATAATGTTAAATATGCATTATCAAAATTATAATAGTAGTTTATTATTTATCATCCACATAAAACTTAAAATAACTGCCTTCGTCAATTATGTACACCTATTTAATTAATATCTAATTTCCTCCTCATTACAAATAACCTTTTAAACATAATCTTTGGGAAATTGTTTTCGTGAAATTATCTTTAAAAAGTTTGTATTGTAAAATGTTGAATATGGACACTGGATAAATAAGTACTCAAACCGACGATATGAAAATCAATAAAAAAACTGATTGACAAACGAAGTTAGTGCCACTTACATTGGCATGAAGTGCAAATAATTCTAAATCTTCAAGATGTAGCAAATAAAATTCAGTAATTAAAGAGTCACTTACATATGAAAATAAATATTTATTTTTACTTCTTTAACAAATAAATTTCTTTTTACTACGGCTGAAAATATCATATAATTATAAATATTTATATATCTGATACGACCCCACAGTCAAGTAACTTTTTCCCGAATTTTGACACATCGCGCTCAAAAGGTTAGCCATCACTGCCTTGTATAAAATTCTTGTACAAATATTATATTTAAAAGTAACTCAAATAATTCTTGCTTTAAGATTTAATTGAAAATATAGACCTTGAAGTACGTCTCGTAGACTTAAGAATGTGAGTTTGGTGAAACCACCAACGCGGCTTAACAAGAGATTTCCTGAACAAGATTTCTAGCAAGAAATTTTTTAACACACTAATGTAGGTAGTTGTTTGCAATTTCAAGTCTTGTAAGTTTTTCTTTATTTATTCATAACTGATCCCCACAATTTTTCGGTGTTACTAAATTTGAGCATATATTATATGTGGTGTATATAACATATACTCAAATTAAATTAAATATAAAGGCAGCAATATCCAAAAAAAAATAATGCAGTCATCCAGGGTTAATAATTTATGATGTACTGAATTCGAGATTTTGCAAGAAACGTAGTCCAAAAATTTATAGAAAAAACGTGAATTTGGAAGACACATGAAATTTATACTGGTGCATTTTAAATTAGTAATCCTCGGTGACTTCATTCAAATTTATTTTTATTTTTTGGATATTGCTGCCTTTGCTTTTATACCCCACATATATAGATAAATAAAAATAAAATATTTAGGCTCTCACTTTCTTTCTATTGGTCACATCGAGAATTTCAATAGTTTTAAACTTTCTCCGGAAAAAAGGATCGATTTACAAAAACCGCCCGTAAATCGGTACAGTAATTTTTAAGCCTATATCGGACACACATACAAACATGTCCTTTTATATACATACATAGATATTCAAAGCAATTTTTAAGTTATCAACAACATGAATCTTATTAATTGAATTTTTTTAATTTTTTCATATTTTTTTATTATTTATTACATGTTTTTATCTGTTATTATGCTTTTTATGTCTGAAATATAATTTAAAATAACTGTTACACAGCTTCAAAACTACATTGACACTCGGAACGTCCCCACGGGTTAGTTGAGTGGTGATTTCAAAAATTCAGGTTAAAAATATTATATACATACAGAGACGAAGCTATCTATATATATTTTTATTTTCTTCTTTTTTTACGCTTCAACAGGCCAGGAGGCCCTATTACAGAAGCGAAATACATCACAAAACGCCCAGGCTTGAGTGAATCACACAGATTAAATTGTAACCTCACCGCGAATCGAACCCGGAACCCTGGTGTGAGAAGCCAGTGTCATACCCAACGCGCTACGAGGGCCGCAAAAATGTTTATGTTTGTTTTTATTTATATCTATCTTATGTAGGTACAATGTACATGTTAAATAATTCGAAATAATAAAAATAGTATTGCTTAATATTCCACTTTTAAAATATAGAGGTATCATTACCAGCTGAGAAATCTATGTACCTACACTATGTCTTGGAAAATACTATAGATGTCTCTAGCAGGGTTCATTAGAGTATACGAAAGAAACTGATTTAGAACTACTTTAAATAACTAATAATGTGTGCATGTTCTTACGTTGGAATCGGTGAATTTTGAATCATGTGAAGTTATCACTTAAGCCAGCTCAAACAGGTCACAAGCCCTGGGCCACTCAATAATGACTCATACACGTTTCCCATTTAAATAGCTTCGTGTCTGGGAAACTTATATAATTTATGTTTTTTTTAAAGTTGTTCATTAAAAGATTTATAAGGACCATTTTTAAAGTATTTTTTCAAGTTATACTCATTAAGGAGCGTAGATAGAGAAATTTAAGAATGCAACGAAAAAAGCAGGTTTAATGCAACGGGAATGTTTTCACATCGTCACGTCTCAT
Source organism: Agrypnia vestita (assembly GCA_016648135.1). NCBI lineage: Eukaryota > Metazoa > Arthropoda > Insecta > Trichoptera > Phryganeidae > Agrypnia > Agrypnia vestita. Next base: position 15,184 of record JADDOH010014925.1, on the reverse strand, counting down.
TAATCAAAGCTATGACGGCGGGTTTCCAGGTGATATTTAACCAAAACAATTCTTGTAATTGACATCAAGTTTGAAAATGGTGTCATGAAAATTGCATGTGCTCCGGGCGCCATTAAGTTGTTTGAAAATAGTGCTTAGATAATTGCATACGTTCCGGGAGTTGCTTTTGTTGTTTATTTTCTCGACGAAGTTATTTAAGGGGGAATACCTACCTAGATATTTCGAAAAAATCAATATTTAAATTTTTACATTTTCTTAAAACTTGAGGTCTTAAAAACGTCTAAAAATTTCAAGAAATAATTTAAAAAAAAAATTATAGCTGATAATAGTGGCATCCCTTTTTTGACTACGTGCCGCGCCGCACGGTGCCGCGCAATACGCAGCAGCTGCCAGTAGGGCTCTTCCATAATAGAAATGTAAGATCTGTTTCTATTATGTTTATGGAGAGTACTCGATGATATGGGAATGAAGGATGAAGGACTTATATTATGGACCTGGAATCGATGATTTTATGTAAGTTGAAAGATTTCGGGATTTTTTCATCGCTTAATTTTACAACGCGTTTAACTCGAAACCATGTTTTGAAAATCGGTGACCAATATATCTCGGCAACCACTAAACCGATCAACTTGAAATGTCTAGTCATTGTTCTACATATAATTAATCTAGTCATTGTTGTAGGTTTAAGTGAGTTAGTTTTTTTTAATCGGCATAACAAACCCGAAATTTTCAAAAACTAAAATATAGTGTAAATTTTGATAATCTTTTTGTTTTTTTATATTCTGATGATTACAGATGAAATGGGAGTGGTCATCGCAGAGGACCTTTTTTTAGCAGTCGTCATAACCCAAGAATTTTCCGCCAATGTTGAATATTTTTTTTAGAAAAGAAATTTAACATTTTCCTAAGAGTATGCACTTTTATGTAGAAATAATACCAATACCATAATTTAAATAGTTTTTTTTAAATCTCAAAAATTACCTTTTTTCGAACTTTGTAGGTAGATGTTCCCCTTAATATAACTTTTTTAACTTTATTACCGCCGTAGATTTATGGTGGTCCAGAGCCATCGCGACAATAGCCGCGCGGCTCGAGCGATACCCACCAATCGGGGACTCGATGTGGCTAACCAGGTCCCTGTCCCCGATACTCGCAAGTACATTGCTGTTACACCTGTAAATTGTTGCCAACAAAATACCAAAGTTAATCGCGAGCATAATTTACGCCTAGTTTCTATGTACTCCTCCAGCTTCTGCTGATTCATCACAAACATACCACGTGCTACTCAAATAACACAAGTCACGTGCCGACACTAGAAGATGCCTTTAGAAGATGAGGGGCAGATGCGCAGTCAGAGTTGTTTAACAACTGACGTAGGAGCAACCATAGAAGATAGCGAATTGGGAGCCCGCACTTCACCATAAACAAGCCATAGAAAAGAGTAAAACCAAATAAAAAGTACCTTTTTACGTATTCAGGAGTGACAAGTAGTACAAATTACATAACTGGTCTGAATTAAGGAAATATGCTCCGATTCAATTCGTATCCATTGTTTAAAGTCAAATAAAAAATCTTTAATTAATTCTCGATTATTTCATTTGCTTCCCACAGCCAAGAAAGGGAAGAAAGCATGTAAAATGAACTAGGAAAACATTGAGAAGGCAAAAAGTGATTCTGTGAAGGTAGATTAAACTGTAGGTGTTGAGGTTGATAATGGAGCCTTATACCAGTTGAGGTGATGACAGTAGAAACGGCGCAGTAAGATTAACACACTTTATTTACGTAGAGTATATAAACGTAGAGTATGAGTAGTACGAGTGGAAACAGTACTAGAGTAATGAATCACTGACTGTACTTCGAGGAAAATTATTTATATAGCCCGTTGCATCTTTATTTGTTCCCCTTCCAGTCGGGAAACCTTATCGCTGACCGATGGACTTTTAATGTCTGGTTCACGACTGAAAGTATTTAGGTCAGCTAATCTAGACAATGAAAACAATTGGACAATGGAATTTGGATATTTCAAAGCAAGAAAACACTTTGTGGCTTGACTGAAACTGAAAATTTTTCAAACCAATAAAACGCTTTGTGGCTTGACATTATAAGACTTAAATATAGACTGAAAGTCTATATTTAATTGTCCTGAAGAAGGTTAAGTCCAACCGAAATTAGTTGACAAATATATAGTGATAAAGTGGTTTAAAACATAGTATTTAATTTATTCTTAAATGTCTTGGAAATTGGATAGTTCAATGCTCCTAGGTACAGCAGATGCGATTCTCATGCTGGTATGATCGCTGACGCTATACGGACAATACCCTCTTGAAATTATCAATTGTCCTAAGTGTCTTCTTAGCACAGTAGGGAGTACGGTGGAAGAGTGCTGTCCACGAACACCCCATATTCGATTGAGATAAAGGTGATGTTGAGGAAGAAGAAGTAAAAGCTCATTCTTCTTCTCCCTCTCTTTTTGGGGTCTGCTCTCCTCATCCTCAGGCCGTACGTTATGCTGTTCTGGACAAAGTAAAAGCTCGTTGTTGAAATTAGAAATCATAGAAACGATACCATATGCCGGTGCCATTTTTTTCTAACCAGTTTTTTCTGCAAACGGCTTGACCAAGATAAAAAATAAAAAAAATTAAATGTGAAAATATAAAAATGTTTTGCAAAAAATGTAATATATTACGACAATATTTTTCAAGCTGTCGAAAAAAGCACTCCCTTCAAAACGCGTATCTGATTCAGAGCAAAAGAACCTTCAAAGATTTATTGCCAAATAATAATAGGTACCCTAGTTATTTTTTATTGGAATATTTTTTATTTGCACGCTGGATGTAAAATAAAGCAAAATATTTCATTTTCAAAAATACAAGATTCATATAGTTACTTATCAAAATACATGATTTTGTATGTAAAAATATTCGTGACTAACGCTATCAACATGCTACGCTAGATGGCGCTGTTTTTAAAGCATTAACTCGAGGCTGAAAACCTTACGGGCAACACAAACATGCTATGATTTATCGATTATTTTGTTTGTTGTAAAAGTTATATTTTAACTAAGGTTTTGTGAAAAAACAAACCAAAATATTCAAATAATATAAAATTTCGGCAATTAGAGATCATTGGTTATTTGGATTAAAATAAATTATGATTTTATTCATACGAATTGTAGGTAGGGTCGGAATTCTTCCTTTCACTAATTAATTGATGTCAAATATGTCGTGCGATGGGGAAGAAATAGAAGGAGATACTCGAGGGATCAGGTGAAGAGAATGGATTCGACAAGGGTGGTAATAATAGCGATTTACGAGACACCTCGCAGATACAGGCAGCAGACCTTCAAGACGGAGGTACAAAAACGATGGAGGGACAGTCGTCTATATCCCAGGAGCAGGAGCCTAATAATAATCGGGACACAGTCCCAAAACAAGCAAAAGAAGAAGAAGATTAATTAATTGTTGATGCGAAATCAAAGAATCGAGACTGAAATTGTAAGGTCATGTGATGAGGCATGAAGATCGTGCAGTGCATACCGCACCCAAAATACAGAAGATAAAAAGAGATAGAGGTCGACCCAGTGTCACATGGTAGAGTAGTGTAGACAAGGACCTGCAGAATACCCAGTTGGATGAAGCGATAACCTAGAACAGAGAATCCTGGAAAAGAAAAGTAGGAAAAGCCAACCCCAAATTAATAAAATGGGAAGCGGGTCAAAAGGAAGAAGTAGTTCCTTGATCTATCAATACGGCAATTTTATCAACCCTCAAAAGAGATATTATTCGTCTGCAGTGGTTATTTTTGTAATGGTGATATGGTTGTAAAATTGACACAATAAGCTTTATATGAGTATAACGCCTCTGGGGTTGTCTTGTGGATTTGAATAATGCCCCCCGGGAAAGTAGATTGGAAATCCGCACCGTTTTTTGAGAAATTCAACACTCATGAGAGGAAACTTCTTCAAGCACTTTTTGCAGGCTGCACTTTATTATATTTGTGACAATTACCTTGTTCAAGGAGTACACAAAGCTGCCAAACCTAATTAAAATTTTTCGGAACTGTAACGAAGTCACCCTCAAAGCACTTCTCTCCCCAGAATTAATGCACTTTCTCAACGGTTCTTCCATTGCTGAAAACAGTGTTACATGTCTGAAATTAGGCCTTTGTATAAAGTGATCACTTAAGCTAGCTTAAACAGTTTACAAGCCTTGGACCACCCTATAATTAGCTTTTGTCTTTTATAAGTTATCTTAATAAATTAATCGTTTAAAAAAAAGCGCCCGAAATTACAAAATTGTATTGTGGTGTAATGAAGCAATACTTGTTTGAATTGGCCTCACCTTGTAAATCCGATGTAACGCTCGGATTTTAAGTTGGCTGCGTTCCAAAGGTTAATACAAATTTAGTGTCAGAAGTCATGTGGGTCGAGTGAGTGCCATTGCTGAACATTATCGCACCCTGACACTCCACGCAAGCGATTATGTCAGTCACAAAATATGGGGACACAGTTAAAGATTTAAGGTTTGTTTGACAATTTTAGGTACTGAAACAACGAATATTTTATACAAAGAGTACGGATATGTATGCGTGGTTTCGCTGGGGCCATATTACAGCATCATCTGGAGAGTATAGTATATGTACGTGCAGTATGCTTGTATTGCAGAGAAACGACTTGAGCCATTACAAAATTTACTTGCCAAAGCACGTCAGTTTTCGGTAGACCTCTTTCCATTTAAGAAAGACAATCTAATTATTATGTGTAAGCCGTGCGTACTAGACATATTTTTACGTTGTGTTGATGTTTATGCTCGTAAACACCAACACAATAAAACAATATGCGTCATACGCACGGCTAACACATACTTATTCGATTATATTTCTTAAATGAAAAGATGTGTAACATTATCGATGAAGTTTCCAATTATTATTAAATATATTTGTGGAATTTCATATTTCACACATAAGTGGAAAAAATGCCGCGTAAGCAGATCGAGGCACGAGCAAGGTACATGAACTGTCTACAAATCATTGCACCGTCAGCAATTCCGAAGATTTCTCCACACACACAGCTACACTTCGAGAAACTTCTTTGTTCGCAAATCATATAAGAAGCAGCACCCGCCCTATACAGGCACGTCAGTCTTCCATCGACCCCCAGCGTAAGGCCGGAGGCTCACGCCCTTCGAGTATCTATCATTGCCTTTGTAATCGTACTTATGTGTAACCTGTAACTGTTTAATCGAGATAATAAAATCATCAAGCATTCTACAGCTTTGAAGAATCCCGTCATACGACGGGTGGTGACCTTTGAAAGCAGTTTCTCCAAATCTATCACACCCACCAATCCCCACTCACCCTCAACCGAAATCCCCCAAATATTGATTAAAAAATATATATTTAAGAACCAAATATAATTCTAAATAATAATTTATTTTTTTTCATTATAAATATTTAGTCGTTTTTTATTATAAGGGAAAATTAAATATAAAAAATTACACAATTATTTTTATATGTTTTTAATCAGCTTCAAATCCTGTATTTACTTGAATAGGAAATTTCGGTAATATTAATGTTAGTGGATTTTCAATACGAAATTATATTTAACCAAATTAATTAAATTCTCGTTATTCATACAAAGGCACATTTGTAAATATAATATAATCAAAATATGATTTTAAACGTATTTTAGGGTAAATTCGAATGATTTATTTAGTTCACCTGTGCGAATCGTCTGAGAGATTTGTAAAGGCTCACAAGTGTTGAAATAACCTAAGGTTGTATATTATTCCAAGTTCTAAGTGAAACTTCTTACGTAAGGGGTGAAAAAGTAAGTTATCCTAGCAATAAATCCTTGGTACCTTACTTAATAATGGAAATTATTCACCTCAAATAGGGTACACGAATATGCTAGAGTTTATACAAATAGTATGATATCTAGAGTAGGTCCATACATTTTTTGATGTTGTTGTGGAGTAAAACAGAGATTATTTATAACATAAGGTGTATAAAAGAAAAGGCAGCAATATCCGACTGAAGTGTACCTGATATAAATATAAAAATATTGTTACTACTCAAGGAAATTTCTTTGGAATCTGTGAAACCTACATCTTATTAGAAATAATTTTTTAACCCTAGAAGCCTATAATCTACGCCTGCGAGGCGTACACAAAATCGAAAATTCTCTATTTCTTTCTAACGGGTAAAGTTAGCGCCTCATGCTGTTTAACCAACTCAGTAGCCTGCGGGAGCTTACCGGTGGTGCCTGTGTCGGTAAGGTAAGTGCCGCCATTTTTGACTTATTGACATACAACACGCCTGCGAGACGTATGTTTAGGCTTTGTGTAACTTTGGAGTGAGATTGTGTGATTTTACTTTCGTTAGTTTTTTGTACATTTTATGATAATCTCGGCATTGTTTAAGATAGATTACACATTGATGATATTTCGGCAATCTTAAACGAAGAAGATAATCTTTCTCTAGGAGAATCAGCTTCTGAAGACGAGGACAGCCAGATTGTGGACGACGTTGAAAGCGAAGATGAAAATAATTATGTTACTGAAGAGGTTTTTATTTTACAAGAATGCTGCATGTGTAATGAACTTCAGGCAGGAGAACCCGAGTCCAAAAAACGTAAATAGTGCGCTTTTTGCTATTACAAAAAAAAGAGAATGTCAAAATTAGTGTGCTTTAAGTGCAAAAAGTCATTATGCTGCGAACACAAAGTTTATGTCTGTTTAGATTGCACTTAATTTATAGCTAGTCATTAAAAATCTGATTACTTTTAATGTATGTTCTAAGAATAAGTAATTAATGCTAATTTTTTTTTAATTGTTTTAAAAAAATATATGTTTCAGTTGATTTCTGAGAAGTTGACTTTTTTACTTTGAATAAAAGCGTATTTTTTTTATTTTGTTGTAATAATAACTATGATTATAGTTTTCATTAATAAATCGGTGTTTAATTATTAGTTAATATCCCAACCTTCAACTTCCTTCGAAAAATATGACATATATTTTAGCCTACAGGTTTTCATTTATATATGTACGCCTCTGAGACGTATGTAAAGGCTTTATGTACCTCCAAGATAGATTTTCAGGTTTTCCTTTATAACTACCTAACTATCACATCGTTTCCCCGCAGGGATAGGCAGAGAGGATTGAACGCCACACTCTTATATCCGGGCACACCACTTTTCCTTCGGCCACATTCATATATATATATACCTACTCATACAGGTTCTACTGTTGTTGCGGCTTTTAACGGGACCATTCTCAAATATTTGTAGTATCTGATCGTGCCAGGTCTTTCGCGGACGCCTTCTATTATTTTTGCCTTCAACACTCCCCTCATGTACTTCAAACCATCTCAGCACTCCTTTCTTTATTCGATCCACCACGCTATAGCCAGGATTGCATTCACTTTTAATTTGTTCATTCCTCACTCTATCGACCAAAGATTTTCCACACAAGCATCTTTGTGACCGCATTTTCACCGCATTCAATCTACTTTCATTCTTCTTTTGCCAATTTCAGGCTTCACTTCCATACATCAGTTTCTCTTTACATATGTATATAAATAATTTTTTAGTTTTTAAATATGGATATTGCTACTTATTATTTTTATTATTATTTATTATTTATTTTTGATACTTAGACGATTGGATATTAGTGTGAAACAAATGTTCGATTCGAACGATTTGCATCGAAAATATATCAGGGGGAGGAGAAAGTGTAAACGGAATGGAAGAAAATGTCACCTATGTTACCCGCCAGATCCTAAAGACTAAGATTGCAAATTTTGAGTCCGATCGGTCGAACGCTACAGATTTGCATCGAAAATATATCAAGGGGAGGTGAAGGGGTGAAAAAATAGGGGGAAATGTCGCCTACCGGGTCCTAAAGCATAAGTATGCAAAATTTGAATCGAATCGGACAAACGATATTGATTTGTATAGAGAACAGACAGACAGACAGACATTGAGTTTTATAGGTATAGATGTAAACCTATCATGAGTCTCGCCAGACTTTAATCTTGTTCCGTTGCCTCAACCAAGTTCTGCATATACAGTTACTCTTTGGGGCCTGCTACGAAAAACACCACCACTTCCCTGGATCCCGAGGAACGCCGGGCACACACCGACAGTTTTCTAATAAAACGCACGCTTTTAAATAAAGCCTTTATGTTTGATTCTTGGCATTTTACTAGCTCTGTTAAAAAATATCACGTACATTCAAACAGAAAAAAAAAACTGTCTAATCATTATAAACGTTTGAAAGCATAAAACATTTCACTCTCAAAGGCCTACATTCAATCCTAATTCTCTTTCTTATTTTTCCTTTGTTAAATTCAAAAGGCAATATAATGTCGCGTGGCTGTAGAAACAAAAAAAATTGGATGGGATCGAAGATTTCAGCACTTTGGACGTTTTACGAAAATTAGAAACTACTGGAAAGGTTTACAAAGTCAGTCGGTCATGCCCGAAATTTTGAAAAATGTCATTCCTTATTTAAAGAGCACAAAAACGCTACACAGTTGGTGATTTTATGGAAGCGAAACCAAAGAAGAACGATGCGAATAAGAGCTATTACAGACGTGCGAACAAAAAACTTTTCAAATAAAATTTTCTAATAAAATATCATATTTCAAATAAAAAATATGATTTTTATTTAAACTGCTGAATCGTTCACGGTTTTAAATGGTTAAACATTAAATCCATCCGTTTCACAGATCGCATATGTATCAGTAGCGTGCAGCGCATAGACGTGCAAGAAAAAAAGCTGTGCATGAGTCAAGATTTTGGGAAACAAATATTTATTAAATAATCCTTATCTTAAGAAAAAGTTGATTTAAAATTCTAGCCGTAATTCGCCCTACGGCTAGAAGTTTTATTTCCGACATTTCTGTTTAACGTGACGTGTCTGTTTTTTTCCGATTTAAAATTCTAGCCGTAATTCATCCTATGACCAGAAGTTTTATTTTCGACGTTTCTGTACTTAATTTTATGTCAATTCTTAATTTATCTCACTTGTTTGCGCCCAACAAATTTGTTCCATAGATCTAGTCAAGTTGAGAAAAAACTCGTCCTGAACCGTGTATTTTGACTTATCTCTATGTTTACGAGTTTTTTTGTAATAGACAAATAACTTTTTCGTGGAATAGCGTGTTTTTTTTTAAAGGTCCTATGCCAGGTAAGAACTGCGCGCACGTCACGTGCAGAAATGATATTTTTTTACAAATTCCACCGAAAACTGTTAGTGTGAATTCTATTTCTCATTTCTATGGTGAATGTAAATACCATCCGTCAAATCATAATGATTATTTACGACGACATTGCCATCGATGATATCATAAAATGTTTGATTTATTTTTGTGGAAGGAAACGTATATCTGAAATTAGTATAATTTCCGATTTAATTATTTATAAATTATCTATTTAGAAATTATCTATTTATTTAGAAAATATTGTTTAAAATACTTCTTTGTAGTGCAGTTATTTTTGTGGATTGAAGATACTCATAATAAATAGTTCATTACATACAGTTAAAAAAAAATCAAAAACTGTATATACCCTTATAGGTATATGCTTATATATGTTTTTTTAACATAGATATATAGTCGGCCACAGCATAACCTAAGTTTATACCCACTGCACCCTACTGGTATGTTTGTTATTGGGCATTAATAATTGTCGTCAACGAAATTTTTTGAATGATTAAAATGTAATCAAATATTGCGTATCGATAAATATTTGCTGAACAGCTTTGTTGTTTTTATTTGATTAACGACACTTGTCAGTATAATTAATCAAATTAAAATGCTATATTATGTGACATACTCAATCACAAATGGGTCATTAATATTAGACTTCGTTACGTTATTGAGATTAAAAAAAACTGATTGTTTTGTTTTGATCGTGGTACCTTTATTTTTTTTAAATAGTTATTTTTATGACATTAATTTTTTTTTGTCCGTTTTATATAGTGTTTCCTTTTTATTATCAAAATTATAATATATTATTGAATACAGTATTTCTAAAAAAAAAACTTTTACAGATGATCCAACCTAGAAAAGGCACCAGTTTCATTTCCGTAATGGTCACACATTAAATAATTTATAAATTATAAGTAAAACAAAATTCAATTCAAATGTTTAATTCCATTAAATTACGACTGTTTGACGTTTACTATCGGCAATGACAATACGGCTTAGATAAATACAGTGGAATTCTTCAAAATAAATATAAACATGTCACAGAAAGAATACATAGATAAAATCATTTACAATAAACTTAAATGCCACCGGACAGAAGTTAATGTAATGGGACGTTGACTTAAAATAAGTTTGTAGATAGGCGGCATGTTAAACCAATGAATCGATTAAACAAACACAAATTCAAGATACATAATTCTCTACGTTACTACGACCATCAATAATGCTACCAGATCTCGCAAATAATAGATCGTACAACGTGTCTCGTAACTAAGTGGTTGGGTTAGGTTAGGTCAGGTTAGGTAAGGTTAGGTTAGGTTAGGTGAGGATTGGCCTCGCCTCGTGATCCAAAGGTCGCGGGTTCGAACCGCACTCCAGACCAGCAAGTTAGTCCTATTTTCATAGCACGAGCATTTAGCTTAGTTTTAAAATAGTAAGAATATTGATGTGATACGTATTCTGTATTTGCATCTCTATTTAAAAAAAATACCAAAAACTCTTTGAGAGTGTTCAATTGAATAGAAGATATTCTTTGTACTATGAGTAAAGTGTTAATTTTGCATGCGACTTTATTACGCCGGCGCACAGTGATTAATATCGAGTATCTAACTCAACTTTATTATTTTTATATGTTTTTGGGACAACATTATTGATTCTTACATAACTTTTTTTTTTAAATATGTGGTGTGAGTTTACCTCTTACTGCTCCTTTTAACACTTATGGCAAGTAACATTTTTATAAACGACAAATTCACTAATTTATGTGCATTCATACATTTTTATTTATATGGAAAAATTTATTATTAATAACTCATGCAAATATTAATTAATTAATAACTCATTGTAATCACAATCATCACATTCATCGTCACTAGCATTATTAATCAATTGATTAAGCTGAGAATATGGTTCTGGACATTTAGCAAATTTAAAGTTTCCGATGGGATGAAATTATTCTTTGTCGTACGAGGTAATTTTTAACTGGATCAGATGAAATTAAAAACCTATTCAGCACATCTCGATTTGTGTTTGCTCGTGATGTTTTCCTGCTGAAGTTCTCTCTAAACTTCCTGTACTCATTATTGCAGATTTCTTGGGCTTCTTCTGAGAGTTGTCCTAATGGCAAAATACACGTTTCAATTATCTCTTTCGTGTGATACAAAATTTTGTGCATACTGAAGGGCATGTGGTATCACGAATAGTCTTTTAACTCCTATCTGTCGGTGGTGTAAGGTAGGTCTACATGTCATAGAAAATATTAAATATCTACCTTATTTACCAAAACTAAAACGTCACATATTTTGTAATCATCGAATAGACATTTTCACATCAAAATAATTAAATTAAATTGTTACCAATGTACGGATTTCTTAATTAAAAAATATTTATTCATTACTCTCGTATTTTTGGCCAGTGTGTAAAAGAGATCAGAATATTGCACGTCGCAGTTAAATCGAGTAAGAAAGAGCACGACAATACCATATAATACCACACATTCATGCAGGACAGAGACATGGTTGCTTGGGTTTCGGTAAATGAGAAAACAATATCGAAAGAGTACAGGAGAGTCGCATTACACGTATTAGACAAAGACGGACTGCGTCGACCGCGTCGTTAAATTTAGTTGGTAAGGATACGTCAGCGTGAGCGCACGCAAATTCGATATGCAATGATTTTCTGATAATTTACTAAAATAATGCAAAAATGTATGTTTACCTTGCACAATTACATAAAGGGACCTTTAAAAAGTCTTTTCTGTATTGAAAATATATTTTTTTTACCAAATATTAAAAACTATGTCGATTTTTACTAATGTAACGCTGTGTTACACCACCGTTCCCGAAGGTAGTTTTTAGTACAATCTTTTAAGAGTTAAGTATAAGTCTTTGGCATAAATTGAGAATTTTTCTGCATAAATTTCAAAATCACTTAACAGAGCTTCAAGAATAACACGGGAATGATAGATTAAATCTATATTAATGTCCATAATGTCAGCTGCAATAGCAGTATTTGTAAAAAAAATCGTCGAGCTGTATTACCATCATTCCTATTGCTAGATTCGTGTTTATACATATCTATTAATATACCAGTTTTGGACCTGAACCTATACTGAATATATTTTTATCGAAAGGCAAAATCATTTTTATCATCAATGGTTTTTGCCTGCAATTTTTTTAATGTTTAGTTTATATGATATATGAATGAGACATTTATATAAACGAATCCAAGAATGAATTTGCCGTTTTGTATGAGGCTCGATGTTCTGGAAGTTTCGCAAATATCTTCGCGCTTTCCACCGATTTCTAGTTTACTCTTAAGTGTCCAAAGTGTCGGAAAATCCTCAATTGCATATAGTTTTTTTGATTATGAAATTTTCGTTTGTCAATAGCTGACATCTATGTAGGGTAAACACCGAAAACCTTGGGTGCGTCAAAGCTTACATGATTTATTAAGAAATTCGTCATGATTCTGAAAACTTTAAATAAAATCTCTCATTTGAAGCCTTTCGCATACAAGCAGAGATTGCCTAGGCTTTGTCCTGAATTAAAAAAAAATATATATTAATGAATATTATAAATTAAGATAATTAAAGTCTCAAATAGACGAAGCTATTTATACAGGAAACGTGTATGGAAATCTTTATAAGGGATCCAGGGTTTGCGGTCTGTAAGAGCTGACTTAAGTGATTACTTTATACAATGCAACGTTCACCAATTTTACCATAAGAACATCCATCCATCAAAGTTATAAATATGTTCTCTGAATCAGTTTTTTTCGTATATTCGAATCGACTACCCTGGAGACATCAATGGTCCTTCACATTTTAACTATTCAAATTTGACACCACTCCCCATCTCAAAATGTATATAATACAAATTGATAAATGGATGTCAGATTCTTCGAAAAAAACTATTTTTTTATTGCGTTTGGTAAATATTTACAAATTGAAATTATTTTATCCAAAACATAAATAGGTACATAAAGAAGGAATGCCTAAAATATTAATTCTGTATTTAGTATATTTACCGAGATATTCACGTAACCTCATTTCATTGCCGATGAATCGGCGTTTATTGAACAAGAATAGATATTTGATCATTTGATACATAAATAAATTAGGATAATATGTAACAGGCCTCTCGGCTACTACTAACCTCGTTAGATATACAGAAATATCTTTCCTGAAGTAAGTAGCTTATATTAATTTTTATCCCCTTAGATCGATATCTAATATTTATTTTGAAAGAAAGTTCATTATTTGCAGTAAAAATCAAGAGAAAAAAAATATTTAAAAATATAAAAGTATAATGCGAGATGTAGGAAAAAAATAGAAATAAATGCTAGTTTTATAAACGATAGTTTTATATTTCTTTTCAAAACAGCGTCTCTCATATGAATGTACAAAAGCAATGGCAAGCTAAACAAAAAAGAATAATTAATTGGAATGCATCGAAAAAACAGGAAAGAACATAATGTGGTAAAAAAAAATCCAAAAATGTTAAGAGAAACATACAAAGTGAAGTATATAAATATGTGAGAATGAAACGAGTATGCCCGTTTTACAGCTCATAAACTACAATACGTTACATATTGGTAATACATGTAAAAAATATATGAAGTAAATTAAGGGGAAATGTCAATATAATTTACATAACCAGAGAGGAAAGGTAAACCATGCAGTGTATTGAGAAGTAAAGAGAGAATGAAATTTTTCAAATTTTAATACATGATTGAAAAACATCATAGCAGGGACGTTTTATATGTTTTTCATATTTTAATACATGATTGAAAAACATCATAGCAGGGATGTTTTGTATGATTTTTATTTTTTAACAAATAGACCGCCAACAGTTCATTATTGACCCTAATAGGTGGTCCTAGAGTGAGATTAGAGTACAAAGTACAAATATTTTATGAAAATTTTGAATGTAATATAATTACACAATACAATAAATTAATTGTAAATAATGTATTTTTGACTCATTGTATCAGACTGAATGATTGGATAAAAAAATATCTTGTATATTTGTAAGCTTCCTAATTAAAATCAAATATCAAAAATTAGATGATTGTAAATATACTGACAAATACAACCCTCAATGAAGTTGAAAAAATTAATGGCGATTGCAGAAAAATGAGAAATAAGAAGAGAGTCCGTTATATTTATGCGAAACTAATAGAAACAAAGGAAGGAAAATTTTTAAGCATCTCAAAAGGAAGGTATATTTTTAGGCATGTTCATTGATTTTATATAGAATACCTTATTGCCGGAAATGTTTTCGTTTTCGTTAAAGACAATTTGAAAAACGGAAAAAATGACATTTTTATGTACCAATTTATTTAGAAACAAACACAGAAGAATTCACAGAACTGATATACTATATTTGAGTATATCAAACTTCTTTGTATTCATTATGTTTATTATTTTGTATTCAAATGTATCGCATTACTTTGTACACGAATGGATCGCAGTTTCACATTGTGTTCAATATAATCAAAAGCTTCCGTTTTAAAACGAGTGAGAAATAATACGTTCCCCGTGGCACAAAAGGCAATTAAATAGAATAATTTCGTTGTCTCTCCGTAACTTGGTGGAAATAATTTCCCGTGAATTTTCACGGGCGTACGGCTAGTGTTATTATAAAAAAAGATGAATGAAGAATACGAACCAGAAGAGAAAAATCTTTTTGGTACATCAGATTAACGAAAAGAAAAATAATTCATATTATAGATGTCTCACAGAGACGAAACTGTAGTTTTTTATGGGAAAGTAGGTATAGAAGTCTTTTGAGTGTACATAGGACTTATGACATATCGTATGGTTGGCTTAAGTGATCACTTTACACGATGTAACATTCGCCATTTCCACCCATGATAGAATATAATAAAATAATAATTTTTGGAAGTTGTATATATATGAATTACATGCCACGCTTTATATATGCATTGTAACAACCTTTCCATGTGGCCTGTA
>JADDOH010014924.1:0-67173 GCA_016648135.1 Agrypnia vestita | reverse complement strand
TGATACTATCGCAACGCCTCCCGACGATATATATCTGGAACACCGCTAGTGATGATGATGATACTATCGGAACGCCTCCTGACTATATATGACTGGAACACCGCTAATGAAGATGATGATGATGATACTATTGAAACGTCTCCTGACGATATACAACTGGGACACTGCTAATGATGATGATGTTGATGATGCTATCGAAACGCCTCCTGACGGTATATAGCTGAACCACCGCTAATGGTGATGATGATGATGATGCTATCGAGACGCCTCCTGACTATATATAACTGGGACACTGCTAATGATGATGATGATGATGATACTATCGAAACGCTTCCTGACTATATATAACTGGGACACTGCTAATGATGATGATGATGATGATGCTATGGGAACGTCTCCTGACGATATATAACTGGAACGCGGCGATCGGTGGCGACGACGTAACATAGCGAGTAGTGTGTAATCGGAACGCGGCGTTCAGTGACGGTGATGTAATTTGGCGCGTGGTATATAGTTGGGACACGGCATTCGGTGATGATGGTGGCGATGCTGATCTGGCTATCCCCCCCCCCCCCGACGATGCACAGACGTATGAGTACGTAAATAAATAAATATATAAATAAATAAATTGATAAATAAATAAATAAATAAATAAATAAATAAATTAATTAATCAATTAATAAATTAATAAGTAATTAAACAAATGAATAAATAAATAAATAAATAAATATATTATTAATTAATTAATAAATCAGTCAATCAAACAAATAAATGAATAAATAAATATATAATTAACTAACTAATCAATCAATCAATCAATTAAATAAATAAATAGATAAATAAATAATTTATAAATAGATGAATAAATTAATGAATGAATGACTGAATGAAAAATAAATAAATACACAAATAAATAAATATATATATATGAATAGACAAATAAATACCTAATTAATTAATTAATTATTCAATCACTCAATCAATAAAATAAAAAAATAGAAGTAAATAAATAAGTTCGGCGTCGAGCACACGAGCCGCCCGATCCCTGGAAGTTCACACACATGCAGAGAAGGGTTAATTTGGCAAATTAATTCGCCCCTATTATGATCAGTACGGATTCAACATGCAAACAACACCTGTGGAAAAACATATGTAAAGTTTACGGTACAGGGGTTAGCTTTCACTGTCGGCGCTTCTTCCGTCTCTGTCTGGGGTGTCGAAACCGAGACCATTCTTCTTAATCGTGCGCCACCTTTATATATCGTTATAATCTCAAAACGGAAAGAGGATGACATGACTTTCCCATCTGCCGCCGATTATATCCATTCCAGTGCATCGTAGTTTCACTTTATGTACCTCACTTTATACCTAAGGATTGCGGACACTTGCCTTGCACGCGCATACGATTCACAGGCTCCTAATTAACTATAGTTCGCGACCTAACCTTTGATCCTGCCATTACGCGCTTATAAGTTTCCGTAGCTGGGGCTTAGTATCCAGCCTCTGCAACTATACGGTGTACATACTTTAATCAAACCGAAACTAGACATTATTTTCTTTTCTTTAAATTTATATTCCTCGAGATACCGGAATTAGACTCTAGCTCGACAATTGTAAGTATTCATATATCTTAATAATACTGTAACATAGTCCTTACGCATCCGTACTTACCCGGAACTAAACTCGAAAAACATCGAAACTAAACTCTAATCCTAATGATCATACTCTAATGATCATACGCACCGGTATTTTCCATAAAACCATTGCCCGTTATTTTCCGATGTTACATATTCTTATATTTATCCGAAATACCGGGATTTAGCTTTGAATCTAGGATTCCATGCATTTATAAGTTTTAACAAACCCGCGAAGCGACCACTTGTCCACTTGTTTTTATCATTTATCGAGGATGCCGCGGACAAGTAGGTGCCACAGAACAGTCAATTGTTTCTATAATAAAACCCCACTAGTCTACATCTTGATAAGGTCAATACATATTACTTTTAGGGTCCGCCGAGTTAGTTTTATTCTTAATATTATTCTTAATATAAATTTATTATCATCTCGAATATTTGATATCTACTCTCCGGCAAATTTTAATATAGTTTAAATCATTTTAATATAGTTTATCATTTTAATATAGTTTAAAAATAACGGGATTCTGTAATTTTTACAAGTATTAACAACCCCAATCTTACCGAAACCATTTTATGTAGTGAAAGACGCGGGATTTATATTCTTCCTAAAATGTAAAATGAACCCGGTCTAGATGAAACATCCTTATTTAGTTTCAGGACAACGAGGTTTACGCGTTCCACGAGGAATATGATATAACCCGATCTAAACGAAGGTAATTTTATATAATTTTAGGACAGCGGAACTTACAAACTTCATAAAGTATATCGTGAAGCCAATCTAGGCGGAGACACTACGTATATTTTAAACAGAGTAAGAGTTTAAATTTTACCATCAAGTCTAATACACCGCAAGAATGTCCTAGGCATAGTAAACAAAATAGCGGTCAAAACTGTAGTGTTTCTATGTTCACACGTTTTAGCTCAAAACGAATACTATAATTTTCACATTTATAAAACAAGACGCGAATTTCTAAACGAAACATTTTAAAATAGTTCTAATTGAAATCTACATGTTTCATATTTATTAAATGAAGGCGCGAATTCTAAACGGAACACTAACATTGTTTAAAAACGGGACCCTATATTTATATATGCTTAAAATGAAACGCGAATTCCCGAACGATAGCATTTTATATAACTAAATGTAACGAAGTCTTATATAGTTTATAAATAAGAAGACCCGGCCCCAGGCGGTTTTTATATATTTTCAATATAACGAGGCCCTACAACATCTTTATAAGTATAATACAACCCCGGTCTATCGAAACAATGTACTAGAAGTTTTTATATGTTTGAATACATGATATACGTTTTTTTTTTTTTATACGCGTTTTTATACGCGAGATTTACGTTTTCGTACAATACGAAGTAACCCAAATTATACAACCGCGAAGTTTACATCACTCCTAAAGTATAACCAGAAATAATTGAAACATTTTTTCATAGTTTAAGTCCGCGAGGCAAATATCTTTCATAAAATATAAAATACCCGAATCAAATTAAACATATTTTTACCTTATAGACTTTCCCCAACGCGCGTAATAATCCCGGCCACATGAAACGTTTTTATATGTTTTAATAGCGCGGGACCTATGTTTTCCTATATAATATAAGATAACCCGGGCCGAACGGAAGCAATTTTATATACTTTATAAAATAGTGAAACTTGTACTTCTGTAAAACCGTAAATAAACCCCGACCCCCACGAGATTATTTTATATAATTTTTTAGAATAATGAAATTTCATACATCTGTAAAATTGTAAATAAGTCCCGATTCTCACGAGATTATTTTATATAATTTTTTAGAATAATGGAATTTACACATCTGTGATATTGTAAATAAACCCCGATTCTCACGAGATTATTTTATATAATTTTCTAGAATAATGGAATTTATACATCTGTGAAATTGTAAATAAACCCCGATTCTCACGGAATTACTCTATATAATTTTAAACGAAATGAAAATCTAGATTATTATGGGCTGAACCTGATACCCCGCGAGATCAGCTATATATTTTTCACTAGACGTATTTTTAATCCCAGAATTTATTCGCTATAATTTTAACGGACTCTTACTATTAAACATAAACAAGAAAAATTATTAAAATAAACTAAATATTCTTTCGATAACTAAAATAAACCCGGTCTAATCGAAACATTTCATATAACGAAATATTATATGCCTTACAAATGTAAAAATTAAAATGTGACCTCGCGTATTTAGCAAAAGATAGGTAATTTTATAAGACTTATTTAAAATCGAATCTGTTAGTAACAACCCTTTTATCTTTTAACAATTTCCCGCGTGTTTAGCATAAAATAGGTATCTTTATAACGCACAGCTAGTTTCCGGAGATCCGCCAATACTATTCCTGTATACTTAGTAAAACGAAAATTAACTAAATTTGAACCCTAGCGGTTCCTGAAATTCTGCGAATATTATTCTGTGAACCTAGTGAGACGATAAAAATAATTAACTTTATAGAACATAGTGATTTCCGAAGTTCTGATATGCCAGATTAATTTCCTTTATAAAATAAAATCAAACCCGTATTCTATATTTATTTAGCAAAAGATAGGTATTTTTATAAGACTTATTTAAAATCGAACCGTTAGTAACAACTCTTTTTCTTTTAACAATTTCCCGCGTGTTTAGCATAAAATAGGTATCTTTATAACGCACAGCTAGTTTCCAGAGATCCGCCAATACTAATACTTAGTAAAACGAAAAATTAACTAAATTTGATCTCTACCGTTTCCTGAAATTCTGCGAGTATTATTCTGTGAACCTAGTAAGACGATAAAAATAATTAACTTTATAGAACGTAGTGATTCCCGAAGTTCTGATATGCCAAATTAATTTCCTTTATAAAATAAAATCAAACCCGTATTCTGAGTTAAAACCCTTTTAACAGGACCTCGCGTATTTAGCATAAGATAGGTATTTTTATAAGACTTATTAACAATTTCCCGCGTGTTTAGCATAAAATAGGTATCTTTATAGCGCACAGCTAGTTTCCGGAGATCTGCAAATATCAGTTCTATATATGTCGGACTAATCAACTTAATAAAGCGCAGTAATTTCTGAAGTTCTAATATGCAAAAATTAATTACCCTTTATAAAATAAAATCAAACCCGTACCCCCCTTTTCTTTTATCGTGAGCAATCAACAATGTCGAAGAGTATAATTACCCGTGCACCAATCAACAATGTCGAAGAGTATAATTACCCGTGCACCACTTTCACTTGAAGCTAAACTATAATTTTCAAACACTGGGACACTCTAAGTCGACGGTAATTATCACTCACGGTAATTATCACTTAAAAAAACAACCGACGCGGATTTCGCACCCCCGTAGATCTCCACACCAACTGCCTGAATTCTGACTCCGCGTTACCTCTAATACCCCTCCCAGCAGCCAAAGGTCCTAAGTCGTGTGTTTCCAGGATGTTCCGGATGGGAACACCTTTTTTATGCGGCTCAGTAGTCTTCGCTGGTGGGGCAGAGATCGCCACCAGAATTTGCAGTGAAGCTCGTAGTCCGTGGATATGCCAGAAGTCAAACGCCGAAGTAGTGCTTTTATCGTATTAAAGTCGAAGAAAAAATCCGAAGCGAAGTCCAAGTCAGAAAGCAGTGGTCACAAAAATCCAAGAAAGCAGAGTCCAAAGTAGGTGAGCAGGGTCAGAAAGAAAAGGCAGCAAGAAGATTGTCCAAATAGCGGTTCTCGTACCGACGCGGGTGGCGTATCTGTGGTACCCGCTCAAAAAATGCATTTTATTTATACCAAATTCAAAATTTCACAAGATTGCGTCATAGCATGTTACAGAAACCAATGAGATTGCGTAATTCTGGGAAGGCGCCGCAGCGCTCCCAGCAGCCGAGCGGTGAACTACGTCATTCGCGGTTGCACAATTTCACCGCGCGGCAGATTTCATATGACAGATACAAATTAATTCATAAAAAATGCATTTTAGCTCCCAAGAGACTAATACTGTGTTATTTTGTAATAACAGACCTAGCAGATGATAATAACACAGTTATTTGGACGGGCTGGGTCATACAAGGCCCAAAAAACTAAAATTAAATTCGCCACAAACGGCTCAAATTTTCAAAAATTCATAAAAAATCAAAAACAGCAGTTTTACAAGTTTTGCTATGACAAATGTAATTTGCGCATGCAAGCGCTCATTTTAACAGTAATTCCAAATATTTCAGGCAAATATTTACTGAGTTATAGGCATTCAAAAAAGCGCCAAAAACCAATTTATTTATTTTACTCTCAGGCGCGCCTATATCATTCCACATGTATAAAAATACATTTTCCAGACAGGCATTCAGATAAGGAATGCAATGACACTACATAAGTAGGAATTCGTACACGGTAAGCCGCTCTGATTGTCGATAAAAAATTCAACTTTTTAATATTCTCCACGGCGAGCCGTGTGCGCGAGCTTACCGCGACGTGGGCCCGCAAACAGGCGTCTACCGTTTCCAACTCGAGAAAAATACAAAATTTTTCTCACGGTCTTCCAGTACTCATTCATTTCATGATGACCATCTCCACGATGGCGCCCGGTGCAGGCCTTCGGGCCCCCGTGGAGGGTATCCCATATACGCATCTCAGACGGGGGCTCGGAATTTGAGTACTAGGCGTTAGAAGTTATAGCCGGTCAGGTAAGTTTGTAAAATCTCTGAATATTCAAAAACATTTATTTGCCCGTCGGCGGATTCAACGGCGGAAAGAAAGAGACGAGACCCTCTGCAGCGAGACTCGTCTCCCGTGTTGGCGAATATTGCGTGCCACACTCATGCCCATTTAGTGTTGGCGAACATCGCGGGTACCGCGTGCCACACACATACTTTACTTTGGGGCGTTACATCGCGGAAGAATCCCTTCGGCTCAAACTTCTAACCTTTGTCCACGCACCAATAGGTGCCAAATAAAAAATTATTTATTTCCATTTTATTCATAAAAATTCATAAAATTCCAATACATTTTTCTCATCAGAGATTCAACATAATGCACATGACAATATTGCATACAAAAGGGCGCCAAGCGCTGCTTCCTACAAGACATCAACATATTTTTAAAATATTTTCATAACATATACAAATTCCACACATATTTGTATCGACACTTGTAGCTGGAAATAACATCGGCAGCCAAACAGGCTGCATTTTTCATATTCATTCAACAAAGGGCCAATCTCCGGGCTAGTGTCCGGGCGATGTTGTTCTACAGCTAGTTGGAAGCAGTATGCGCGCGCGGCCCCCCTCCACTTGCGGCAACAGCCGCTGGGCACTGACTTGCGCGCGCTCCGAGCGGCAACCCGATTTTCAGTAGCGGCATACACGCCTCGTCTCCAATGCAATTTTCTGTATGTAGCGGCTGATTTATTTTGGACACGCGCCGCTCATAGTGGTCATGTTATGTTCTCATTTTTTACATGGCTCAACCCTGTCCGTTCCACAGGATTTTCAATATCCTACTTTCCTTGATACCCAAATCTTTGTCCCTTAGATTCAGTTTGGCAAAGAAAAAACACATTCCCTCTTGGACCTGTCAGTTTAACTCCACCTTCTGTTGTGGTCCCTGTCTCTGTTTTGGGGCGGACTCGGTGGCTTCGGACGATTTAAATTCGCTTCACAAGCGCGATAATTAATTTTTAATATTTAATTTCTAAGTTCAGTCCATATTGTCGTTTGATCAACCGTAACCACAATCTATCGGGTACTCCCCTAATCATAGTTGATGTTTCTTCATTATCTACCATTATCATGTCCCGTTCCCTCGTATTTTCACTCGTCTTTATCGGAAATTTAACGATCCTTGGCTGCTATATCATTGTATCAATTTCCCTACACTCACCATGTACACACTGCATACCTAGATATAACAATCGTTCAAAGGTACTATACCTAATTTTAAATTAATTTTGGGCGATCTTTTCTCGTGGATCACCCAATGAATCCTGTCTTATGCCCGCGGCTCCCCGCGCACAGGGACGTATTAGGTCCCTCCGTTGCGGAATTTAAACATAATTTGTAACCATTTATTATTATTTTTATTGGCAGTAAGATTGATCCACAAAATAACTATGTTACATAGACAGTGAATATTCTCGAACAATATAATACTGGAAGAGTACTATTCGCTATAACACAATAAACTATTAATGTAAGTTAAAGTAAATTTTTAAATTCAGTGGAAAATTTTTAAGATCGTTTTGCTTTTAATTTTTCCCAAAACAAAATAAATAAATAAATAAATATACACACTCACACAAACCCACTATTGGACATGTTTTTCTTATTCTTTTATCGATTGTATGTATGTGTTTTCGCGTAATTGGCCCAAAACTCTGTACATCAATTATTGTCTTTTCTTCAAAGATTGATTAATTATATGGCTGTAAGAAACCCAATAAATGAAAATAAATAAAATAAATAAGTAAATAAACCTCCAGTGCCGCAGGCTTGCCTGCGTCTTGGCGTCGGATTAATTCAGTGCTTATTTATTGCCAAGGTACTGGACGCCTCCGCTGATAACTATATACCACTCACCATGTTCTTAGAGGTGTGTTGAAAGATTGCTAGTATCTGTCGAATCGGTCTCAAGTAGTTGTCTGTATTTGTACGTTTATCATTATTACATGCTCTTGCTATATCCGTTCCACTTCACATTATTGTTCCTCCCGTCTTTGAATTTCTATCACACTATGTTCTCCTATGTTTTTGGTACTTATATGCTTGCTTTTTACTTGCATTTACTCCTATATATATTTGTTTCATTTATCCATCCATCTATAAGATCCCCATACGCTTTATCCTTTTATTTCATGTGTATATGGGCCGCAAATTCATATTATTTTATTTACAATATTCTTATCTGGATACACTTGTTCAATTATGTTTTGTGGGTTATTACTACCAAACCCGGCGAAATCTGAGCTAGAATAGCCAATCGTATACACGTTATCCGTTCTGATGAGACTACGCTAATGTCGGACAGGTTTGTAGTGATTACATAGTTAATATATTGTATCTATATTTGAGTATATTATTTTCTTGTCGTGCCATTAATATGCTTACACGTTATCGTTATCTCTTTCCTAACTGTATATACCGTCATTGCGCAATTACCTATCTGTTGTAAAAGCCTGAAGAGCGTTAGTCTACAGATAAATATAATAGAATTATAGTTAACTTTCCTATCCGCCCACGTTATCCGACTCCCGCGAAACGAAAATGAATCATTATTCGCTTCTCGACAGAGCGTTAGTCTACAGATAAATATAATGGAATTATAGTTAACTTTCCTATCCGCCCACGTTATCCGACTCCCGCGAAACGAAAATGAATCATTATTCGCTTCTCGACAGAGCGTTAGTCTACAGATAAATATAATGGAATTATAGTTAACTTTCCTATCTGCCTACGTTATCCGACTCCCGCGAAACGAAAATAAATCATTATCCGCTCAGTTAAGGTCACCCCTCTGGTACATCGTATACGTTTAATCCGTGCTTCACGGCCAATTCCTATAAATTATTTATGGGGCGTTTTCCTCTCGCGATCCCCCAATTAGGACCCGCCTTCCTTACTTTTGCTTAAATCTCCCATCTCTCTTGCGCGGCAATCCACTTAAGAAGGCGATTAATGACATTTAAACGGTTTCAAAAACCCAGCAAAAAGGTCCATAATTCAGAAACCTCGTGGAACTGTCAATATCATCGTCACCTTAGAGTAGACGTTAATCGGTTTTTTAACGGCTCAAAACGCAATAACCGCGACCCAAATCTACGAAAACCGTGTTCAGTATTTTTTATGGGAAGCACATGTGGACCGCTCGGACCGCATCGATCGTCAACCATTTGTACCAAACACGGCTTTACCACAAGATTAATATGATTTATAAGAATTGAATAGTAACTGCCCGTAACCTATATCCGATCAATCGCTACTAACTCCCTCCCAATACTAGCGTTTCATCATTCCCAAATTTTTGTAGCTCCAATACTCCGCCAGGTGGGTTTAGCTCAATTTTTCCCGCGTAGCATTTAAATCATCTTAGAGTTCAAAATAAAAATAATAAAATTTAAAAAAAAATCTATAGAAACAGGTGATTCATCACATGTTTAAGAATAAATTCGTTATTTCAACCACAGGTTTTGTGTTTGTCGTGTAATTTTTTAATTGTTTATTTAGTGGTCTCTAGATTTAGTGGAAAATCTCATGTTCCAGTGTGTCAAATAATTTTTCGAAATCTATAAATATTATTCCTACTTTTTATATCATTCAAATAATTCATATAATATTTTGAATATATCCAACTCTTTGTACAAACCGATATTGTATTTTTAATGCATCGTGCCTTTATGGTTTCCCGCCACAATGTGGCCTATGAAACTCTGGATGTTTTTTCCTTTTATAATTTCGTCCCTCGTAACGTCTTTAATAATAAGGTGTTGGAATCCATACTCATAAATCATGTATGCGTTTATTAATCTATTGTTTTTGTTAAGACGCTAAACAGAAATAAACGCAGATATACGTTAGTTTTGAGAGTTATTTTTTACATTATTGTGTTTTGAGTATACAGATAAGACGAAAATAAATTTCATATAGGGAAATAAGCTGTTTATGTTTGAGCTGGTGTTGGCTAATATGCTGATAAGCGATAAGTATTTTTATCATCCTGCTATAGTTTAAAAAAATATTTGTTGATTAATCAAGTGGCGGCGTCTTAATCTCGAATCAAACGGGTTTCAACCAATACTATTTTTCCCTATGTGAATTTTCTTTCCGTCATATCAGTAAAATGTTGCGGCCTGCGTAACTTAGCAAACATATGGCCTGAAGAAAAAAAGGTTGAGTACGGCTGTATTAGTGTACTGTAAATATTGTCAACACATCATCCCTAATGATGGACCCCGCAATGCGATCCGAAACGTCAGCCAGAGAGGTCGGATATCCATGGCAGAATATCCCAAAAAAATACATGCAGATGATTTGATGAGGCCGTGCAAATCTGAGAACAGACATTTTAATATTTAAACTGATTCAAATTTTTGATCTCAAAGCTATCTTATCTCATAAACACATTTTTTTTGCATGTGCATAACAGAATAAAATAAATGTTTAATGTTTTTTGTAATAACCAAGTGATGATGGTGGACACTTTGAATATTTTTCTTCAATTTGACTTAATATCACTAGTTTATGTTCCATTAAGTTTATGTTCTATTGCATCAGCTTGGTTTATAGTAATCTTTCATAAAAATCTATGGTTAATGTCTAACGCTGGCAGCGATAGACGCTATTTTTGAATTTGCCTTTATGGTGCCTCAGAAAAATGATGATTAATTAATAATTATGCATTTTTTAAATGTATGTATTTATTTATTTCTATATAAAAAATTGTACAGATTTTGTTTGGACCATGCCTGTCTCATTACAGAAATCTGTGTCGAGAATGGAATGATAAAAGTACAAAAAATGAAAAGGCACAATTTGGGATTGTAAGAATATTAAATCCCTCAGTTAATTATAAATACACATACTGGGAAGTTCCCTCTCAGGTGAACAAGTAAGTTGATATGTTCTGAGATTAATATTTTGTAAAAATCATGTTGATTGGTGGATAATGCAAAAATCGATGATTGAAACAAAATATTACTATAAACTAGAGATGGGAATTTTAGTTCAGTTAACTGAAGTGTCATTCACCAAATCGTTCAGCAGTTCTTTGAATTATTGTTTTTATCTACTTCAACTTCTGTAAATGAATTGTTCATTAATCCACCAAGAATTTTTTCAGCCACCGCCAAATTTTTGAAATCATGGGGGGTGTACTTTCAGTTTCCAAAGATTAACCTTTTCAAATCCATGAGGAGGGGGTTGTTTCATAGAATTTTAAAACATACTTTTATCTACATCAACTTCCCCAAGTAAATAAAAAAGAGTGTTTCGCATCAAAAATATTATCACTCGACCGCTGCAAAATTTTCCACAAATTATTTTCCACCTATATCATTCATTCTTTCAGTAAAGTAAACTGTTCGAAAAGAATAGTTCATTCATGAATGACCCATCTCTACTATAAACCAAGTTGATGCAATCAGCTCTATTGTTTGAGTTTTTAACTTTTTCTCTTTGTATAAATTCACATTTCATAATTACATATTTTTATGTATTAGTAAGAGATTTGTGTAAAAATATTCAGGGGAAAATGATATGATGTCAATATTGGCATTTTATGTTTTTATTTTAAGGTTTTATACATTTTTGAAACGTTTATTTAAGTAAAGTTATGATATCCTATTTTTAATATATTTCCTTAATGTTTTGTCTTTAAAATGGCCCGAATCATATGTTTTGTTGTCTGCTTCAATCACTTCGCTTGCAGCCATGTATCTCCTAACCTGAAAAAATAGTGCTATCTCAGTATCATTAATTCCAGCAGTATTCATATACTGTATTACTACTATATCTAATTAATGTATTTGAGAAATAGAAATTTTTCATGATTAATTTATTTACACATATGTGCACATCCTACCATTCGAATCACAACTTTTGATACAAGTATTTCTGTAAATACATTATGCTAATAAATTACACATATGTAAATTGGTTTGATATTACAAAAGGTGTCAATCAGGGTTGCGTTATGTCTCCATGACTGTTCAACTTGTATATGGATAATTGTGTAAAAGAACTGGAATATATGAATGTAGGAGCGAAAATGAGTGATTTGATTGTATGCTGTTTACTGTACGCGGATGATGCAGTATTAATGGCAAATAGCGAACAGGACTTACAGAGTCTAGTAAGCAGGATGTATGATGTATGCATGGAAAGTGACCTTATTATGAACGTTAACAAGTCAAAAGTGATGGTATTCGAGAAAGAGGAAAGTTAGACAACGTGTGAAATTCCAGTAGGTAATGAATGTTTGGAACAGATAGATGAGTTTGTGTACTTGGGAAGTATGTTCGATAGAAGAGGGAATGTTAAAAAAGATATTTAAAGGAGAGTGACTGCAGGGAATAGGGTGAATGGTGCTTTGAATGCAATAGTTTCTAATAGAAATTTGTCTACCGAGGCAAAACTAGAGGTACATAATGGAATTCTGGTACCAACACTGATGTATGGAAGCTAAGCCTGGAGCTGGCAGAAGAAGAACGAAAGTAGATTGAATGCAGTGGAAATGAGATCCCTCAGACGTACGTGCGGCAAATCAATTTATGATAAAGTAAAGAATGCAGATATTAGGAATGAATGTAAAGCTGATCTTAGCATAATTAATAGAATTAAAAAAGGGTCGCTCAGATGTTGAGCATGTTGAGACAGGGCATGTTGAGCGAATGAATGAGGAAAGAATGGTAAGAAAGATATATAATGCAAATGTTGATGGCGCCAGAAAGAGAGGGCGACCGCGGAAGACGTGGCATGACCAGATTAACCAGATACTGGAAGATGGTCCCGTTAGAAGCCTCAACAACCGGCGAGTTTGCATGCGAAGATGTATGAATGTGGATGAGGCGAGAGTTGTATGTCAGGACAGAAAAGTGTGGCGCTCTATCCTCTCTGCCTACCCCCACGGAGAAACGGTGTGATGGTAAGTAAGTAAGTAAGTAAATTGGTGAGAGTATTATGCAAAATTTTGAATTGGTTTAAGTATCTTAAAAATGAAAAAACTTTGCTGTATTTAAACTTATCAATTGCTTTGGTGGTGATTACAGTAAAACCCCGTTAATTTATATGCAGATAATTCCAAATTCTCCATAATTCTAAATTTTTAAAACCCAAGTTCCAAAATGTTAATTTCACAGTAGATTAACCCCGATAATTTGAAATCATTTTTAGCCCCTTCCTCCACTATAAATCAATACATTTTAGGTCACATAACTCAATTTTTTTTTTAAATCGCACGATATTTAAAAAATATTTCATATATTATAAATTTTTTTTCACAAGTAAGACCAACAAATATGTCAATATTGGGTGCATTAGTTTAGCATAATAAATATTGCATTTTCAAAATTGTTTCTAGAAATATGCGCAAATACAAACTTTTTTCACGAAATTAATGGCTTTTTTCATTAGTTTTACGACTTTTGGTGAATTTCATCAGGTTTTTTTTTGTACCTTGAATTTTGAATAAATGGGATTCCGCATAATTCTTAATGTTTTCTTTGGGTCCCTTGAATTTCGAATTAACGGTGATTATACAGGTAATTTTTTTTTGAGCTGCACACGATTAACTTATTTGCAAGAGTACTTATTATTTTTACTTTAATTTGCTAAATTATATTTGATATAAATATAGTAACATCTCACTTTGTTCCTGAGAGTACATTCTCCTTGAAGTGAAAACATCTAATGCCTTGATCTCTTCCACCGCTCCTTTGAGTATTGTCTCAGCATCCTCGGTACAGCTGATCAGCGCTGAGTCGGCCATCAATCCTAAGTGCACTCTCCCACCACATGTCAACAAAGTAACTCCCATTCCTAATTCAGAAATTCATCAAAAATTAATTAAAAATTGTAATCGTCACAATAACTAGTCTTCCTCAAACTACACCTTTTCCTGTATTACTTCTGCTCTGCTGTGATGGTTCCACTGATCATATAAAGTTGTACTGAATCTGGCTCAGTGTCACAAATCGATGCTACTTGTGTATTCTGAATAGGTACATATTGTTTTTTTATTTATTTACCAATGTAAAAAAAAACATACAAATTATAGTTGTGTTTATAAACGTTTTGTAATAACATAAACAGTGTTATGGCAATTGATACATGTTTAAAATTGTTACTATATAATTATGTTACAGTCTACCTAATCCAATGTAGGACATCAATTCTCACCCTACCAAGATAAATGTTTTAATATAATTGTGCATTTGAAATTGAAATGAGGCTGAATTTACGTAACCGTATATTCGTAAGTGTATGAAAACAGAATGGATCTTGACTGATTAACACATAAGGAAGCAGTACAAGACTGGGGAATGTGGAAGCACTTTGTCGAGTCTTTGAGCCCCCGACCCCACTAGGACAATGGGATGAAGATGGTGATGATGATGATGCATTATAACCTATTACCTGCCCTTAGCTTTAGCGGCCCTTAAAGTCTCCAGGGTTCCGGGTTTGATTCCTAATGAGGTCACAAAACATCTATGTGATTTACTCAAGTGTGGGTGTTTTGGTAATGTATTTCGCTACAGTAATTGGGCCTACAGAAATGGCCTGTTTTGCCATTAAAAAATACAGTTTAGTTTTTGTTGACTTTCAGCGAAACCTCCTGATTGAATAGAACCTTGAGGTGAACCGCGATTGCTAGATTTCCCTCACAGCTTTACAATCGTCATTTATCTGACGAGTGGCACATACTTTTTGTATATTACCTGTAGTACCCCTGTGTGGTACGAAGAACGCCATATCTCTAACATATCCCCCACAAATCTTAATGTTGGCAGGTCCTGGTAGATTGCTGACAACCAGTGTCGCTTGTTCGCTATACAAAAGTGTCCGAAGTATAGATTCAGGTAAAACATGACTAGCCACACTCATTAGCCAATAATTAACCTGCAAATGGAATAATTTTTTACAAGTATGTACCTACATAGTTAATTTTCATCTTCAACGGTTTTTTTATTTGGTCTGTTTTATTACTTAAGTATGATTTTTCTGGAAAATATGATATCGAGGGTAGAAAGCCAAAAGGGTGTAAGTGATTATTTCGAACTTTACAGGAGAGCAAAAGAATGTTCTGTCAATCCGATTTTGTCAACGTTTCTTTAATTATTAAACGATTTCCATGTGTGTTTTGGATTAACAAATATGGAAATATTTAATAATAAAAGAAACATTGACAAAATCAGATAACAGAACTTCATTTGATTAACAAATATGGAAATCTGTAATAATAAAAGAAACATTGACAAAATCAAATAATAGAACTTGATTTTACTCTCCTCTAAAGTTCGAAATAATCACTGACACCTTTTTGGCTTTTTACCCTCGAATATTCATTTTGAATTGTATTTGAAATTTGAATGAATTTGAAAAACATGGGCCATAAACATATACATGCTTTAAACTCACGTAGTAATCTGCACTGCATCGCAATTGATTTGTCAGTCTTCGCACTTCCACTAATCGCTTAAGGAGTGTGTAGCTGTTCGCTTTCCCATCTGCAGAATTGGCACGGCTAATAGGTATAGTCAACATAGCCACAGAAAACCTGTTTTCCAACTTGAGTTGTGCATCGGTAATTTCAAATTTCAGTTTCAAATGTGAGTTTTCCACCCTGACTGGTACCACTGCAGTCATATATTCAGGAATGATTGGTTTCCCCAACAAACAACACTATAAACATGTATGAAAATAAAAATAAAATACAGTGATGCATGGAAAGATTTTCATTCTTTAATTTTTAAGTCATTTCGGGAATAGATGAACATCTTGTAACCGTATATGTATGTAGGCATAAAGACGATGTAGGTAAATAAAAATAAAAAATAATAATAATAATGTAAGGCATAAAGAAAAAATGCTTCAAATCTTTTGACTATTGTGAAACACTGTTTATCACCCCAATGTATAGGTTAGTTTATCAAGTTATTATGAAAATTGCATCACTTAATTAATATATATGTTCTGACCAAAACCAATATATGGTTTTCCAAACAATTGGCATAAATATATTGGTTTTTTTTCCAATTGATTCAGCAACATTCTAGATTGACATTTTTTTAAATATTGATTGTATTATTTTTATAAATCTACTTATATTATTTGATTAATTACACCTACATGTTTCAGAAATACCTTTCGACCGTCAGGGTGTTATATATATGTCAAAATATCAAAATGAATAATGTCTTTTGTTTTTTGTTTTTCTAAATTATGATGACGATGGAAAGGTATTTCCGAAACATGTAGGTGTATAATCAAATAATATAAGTAGATTTATACAAATAGATTATACAATCAATATTTTAATAAATGTATTGAGTACTTATATTAATTAATTTTAATTATAAACAAACATAATATATTAATCATACATTGTTGTGCATTTAAATTATTTAAATCACACAATTTTACCATCTTTTTTTACAAAAACTGTAAGATTTAATCTGGTAGGTATTTTGATTTTTTTTTTCGATATTTAATTTCTTAAATTCAAACATGATCTAGATGTGTAAACTAAGTATAGAATTATCCTCAAGTTATTACTACTTTTGTTTCTTTTATATTTAATTTAACATTATTTAGCTTAATATGAAATGTAGTGAGAATATCAACTTGACAAATACGTAATATCTAAATTCTATGAAGTACTGTAATATAGATTTTACCTGGGTGAAATAATTATGATAGCTGGCGGACAAAGCTGTCAAAAACACATCAGAAAAGGTTACTCCGGGTATACGTAACTTCATTCGTTTGATTTTAAGCAACAGGCTTTCTTCTTTTAGGCCGTCGGACACCCAAGCACACACTTTCTTTCCAGTGAGAAGTGGTCCATGCAGAACATTTTTGTCTGGAGGTCTCAACATTTGACTCACGAGTGAAGCTGGTGACAGCATTAAAAGTGTCAAGCCACTGATGGCTGTTATTACGAATTTATGTACATCCAAAAATTTTGGTAGATTTTTGACTGACCACTTGGACATTTCTGAAGTTGTATTATTATATTCTGCTTGTATTTCAATATTTTCATCGGCAATGGTTTTTAATAATAATTTCATCAAAACCACACCATCACCTAGGCTGTGATGGATTCTAAATAATAATGGATACACTTTGACATTCAATTTTTCATCCAACCTTTTTACCATTGGACGATTACTGATCAATACTTCCCATGAAGCAGTGTTACTGCATGGTAAGAGGGTGTTAGCATTTTCAGACACGTATTTGTGTAAAATTTCATTATTTAGTTCTGAGTCTTGATCAAATTTCATGGGACGTACGAAATCATCAATATGGATATTTTCGTGTTTTTCCCAAAAATAATACCCCTTTTCGAATGATCTTTTGTAAAACATTTTTGGATAGGGACATTTTTTACCGAATAGTTTTTGTTTTATTGTTCTCTTTAAGTTTTCAAAAAGGTTGTTTTTTAAAGGATTTTGGCAGTCCACTTCAACAGTGGTGATGACATTAATTATACTCCTAGCATTGTCCTCTTCCAGTGCCCAAATTGTATCTGTTCCATCTAATAAACTTATGAAATGGCTGCCATATTTAATTTTCAAAAATATTTTTACAAATTGTCTATTTAAAAATGATAAAAACAATGTCAAAATAATTACAGGTAAAAGTATACTAAATATAAAGAAAGATGCAATAATAAATATGGCTTTTGGGTTTATAAACTGCGGCCATGAAACCGTAACTTTGTTTTTTCCATTTGGGTTATCCTTAAAATAAAAAATAAAATGATAAATTACTTGTACTGTGAAAATTATTAATTATATTTTTTTACAAAACTTTTCAGCTACGATACTTACCTTGTTTGAATAATACTTGTTAGCTATAACACCCAGTAAAATTGGTATTACTATGATACATTGCTCGACGTTAGATAAAGAACTGAATATTGATGTAGCACTGCTTTCAATCCTTGTCTGTCCAGCTAATGAATCGTTCAAAGTACAAAATAGACTTTTAAGAAATGGTGTTGTCCAATTTGAGTGTCTTTCTGAATTATCTTCTTTCCAAAGCCACTTGTTTGACCAATCCATTTCAAAAATCTGAAATATGAATATGTATGTTACGGCCAGCATTAATAAATAACAATTGTCATTTTTTATATTTATTATTAATTATCCAGGAGTGAAAAATAGAAGTCTTGATTTAAGATAACTTGCAGGTCTTTCTTCTCCAAATCATCTTGTCTTCTTATCAATCATCTTAATCAAACATACTTCAATTCAATGTAGGAATAATTTCAAAAAAGGATCCAAGGTTTTTTGAAGCTCCAGCAGAAATCTTAAAGAAATGTTGTTTGTTGTCCATCTGACATTCAAGAGACAGTTTAGATTTCAGATGGATGAAGAACTATTAACTTAACTAACGGGACAGAGATCACTGATGATGGCACTGATAGTGTAACCTTTATTGCACAAATATGTAATAAACTTTTAAATAACTTAAGAAATATTCACGAAAATATATTATATTGAATTATTATTTACCTAGGTTAAATGTCTGTAGGCTCGTGAGCTTCACAGGAAGCAGCGAGTGATACTGACAGAGAATATGAGAATTTCTTTAGGAAGCCTTTTAGAAGAAAAATACGCAACGAGTGTAAACTAATCTACTTAAAATTAAGCACCATCCATCCGTAGTGTGATATTCATTCGTCTTGAAGAAAATATTATATGTCTCGACTTGTTTGGCTTCAATATAATAGAGGGGACATAAGAATTTTAGCATTTTAGCCTTTAATAATCTTATTATTTTAATGCATAGGTAACAATAAAAATTGATTTGGTTGGTGAGGTTGTAAAGCCTTTCTTTCAAAATCTATCAATTTTACATTCTTAGATTGATATCAATCTTAGTATGTAAAATTGTATTGCAAATGACCTGACAGCAATTTTCAAGTTCAGATCGGGCTGTAACAAGGTGACTCCCCCGTGTCAACAATCGTATTCAGTATTACATTAGAAAAGCTTGTTATCAGGAATTGGTATTTGACTGTAAAAGTAGCTTGTTGGTGTAGTGGTGGTCATGACGCTTCCCCAGTGATCTGATGGTTGGTTAGCAAAGGCGCTTAGCTTAGTTTGAAAATAGTAAGAAAGTTGATACTACACATATTCCTTGTTCGCACCTGTATTTTCTTTTTAATATAAAAGAAAAAATATTCTATGATTTGTAGTGAGAATATATTCTCCAAACTATTAGGTTGGTTATGTCACCAACTCTCTAGTGCAAGTGGTGCTATCATGGATCCCTAATTAAAGAATTGCATTGCATGCAGAATAATTACAGATATATGTTTCCATAGCCGTAACAATATGTATTATAATAAGAACTTGAAGCATATCTATATGCATAAATTATTTCATAATAATTCCTTTTAACTATCCTTATTATTTTAAAATTTTATTGTTATTATTATTTTAGAACTTTCAAGTTGCATATATTTTTGTATCTGTATTCATTGTCATATCTTTGTGGTATGTATTATTGTTTTATAATTAGTTACCAGCTGTACACCTGTAAGAAATCATGGGAAATAATAATAATTATTAACGACCCTTCCGTGACCATGCAACGTGAGCCGCACGTTGTCGTTCCAGCAAGTAACAGACAGCGAAATAATTATATTTAGATTAGCTATTTTTTAAATATATTCTCTCTCTATACATTTTATTTTTATTTTTCTACTTCACTGTAACTTGTTACCAACGTTCCCTCTAATTTTTCTATTATCTGTGCAGTGGCGGTGCGATAAATTTACACTCCCCCCCCCCCATAAACACACATACAATTTTTCATTTAAATGTATATTTTAGGGTATTTATTAATCACAGTGATTTTATATAATAACAACACTAACAATGACAATTTTTGAAATAAATAATAAAGAAAATAATATTCGTTGATATAATATGTTAAATACTAAACTTGTAGAATTTTCTTTTTATTTATTTTTAATCTATATATTTGAATGCTGCGTTATTTTTTCAAAATAAACATTTATAAAATTGTATTTTTTTCACTTTTTCAAAATTATCCTTATTAAATTTTCAACTATGTAAAAAAATCTTTTTCCAAATTTTATCGCATTTCTATTGTACCTACTTTTTTAAACGGAATACATATACTAATGGACCGGCCCTAGGAGATTCAATGCCCCAAAGCAAAAACACTAGAAAGTAGGTAATTAATTTTATGAAAATTGCATTGTGCATGTATTGTATCATGCATTTGAGCAAAACTAAAATTTGGCATAGGAAACTTTCGTTTATAATATTGACTGTGCGGAGGGTAAAACATGTGTGCGGAGACATTTTGGTAGGTGTGCGCGCGCACACGCGCACACCTTACAGGGAACATTGCTTGTTACTATATATATATATAATATGTAACTCTTGTAATTTATATGGCGGATCAGGTCTTGCACTTACAATCTGGTTACGCGGGAATAAATAAATTATTATTATTCTTATTAATTACCTACATTAAGTTAGGTTACTAACTAACTAACCTAGCATAACCAACCTACCTACCCTCAAAGTTAGTTTAGTTAAGTCGGAAAATATAATTATAAAAATATCATTAGAAATATATTATACTTTTGCTGTAATAATATGTAAATATTATACACTGTGTGTCCGGTGACCAAATCATGACCGGAGTCAAAATATGATACCAAAATATGATCAATTTCATTGAACAAACACCCCCTATATGTCAAAAAAACATGGATTTTTTTACCAAATATTTGTCCAACTCCAGGCACAGTCTATGAAAGGATGAATGTGATCAATTTTGAAGAGAAATAAAACAAACATTCTTTTTATTTTTTATTAAAAATTAAAGTATTAAAATCCAGAAGGAATAAAAAAAAATATAAAATTCCATAATAATTTGCTGTGTTTAATGAGAAAAGGATGTTGATAATTTGTTGACAATTTGAATAAATGTGCATACATAGTTAAAAAAGTGTATTAAGATAATAAAAATTCAAAATATCAACTTGAGCAGGGGGAGCAGGAAAAGTGTATTAAGATAATAAAAATTCAAAATATCAACTTGAGCAGGGGGAAAGGAAAAAGGTTGAAGCCTCTCTAAACAATAAAACAAAAAAATGTGTAAATTAAGGCTCGATACATCTCAAACAACCAAAATAAAGTCTCCTTTCTTGGATTGTGTTTCTTCATGTCTAAAAATAAATTCCTCGTATCACCATCATTATCACAACTTGGCAAAATTGCCGTCATTTTTTTGAAGTGTGCAATTTTCAAGTTACTTTAAAAATATTAAATAAAACTGTTTTATTAATTTATTTTAAAAGTATACAATTAGTGATCCTGCATTTTCTGGGATTTACTTATTTATTACTATTATTTAATTATTGTTAGTGTGAATAATGTACAGTAGAACCGCATTAATTCAAAATTCAAGGTAGGTACCAAAAAAATTGAAATTGCGATGCGAATGTGAAATTTGCAAA
The DNA here is from genome assembly GCA_016648135.1 of Agrypnia vestita. Taxonomy (NCBI): domain Eukaryota; kingdom Metazoa; phylum Arthropoda; class Insecta; order Trichoptera; family Phryganeidae; genus Agrypnia; species Agrypnia vestita. The sequence continues at coordinate 45,320 of JADDOH010014924.1, read as the reverse complement.
AATTGCTCAGCTCATGAGAAAAGCTATTAATTTCATAAAAAATAGATATTTTGTCATATTTCAGAAAAATTATCTCAAAACGCAATATTTATTAACCACTTCTGTGGTCAACCTCTTGGAAAAGAGTGGGTCAAAAAAAGCCACCCTTTTTTTCACTATTCCAAAATTCTCGAAGTATTGCAAGATTGTTGAGTTATCATCAAACTGTAAATTTATACCAGCAGTCTTGAGATAAGGAAACTTCGGAGGTGGTGCTGGCTGATTTTCTACATTTATTTCTACAAATTCATTGGGCATATCGACATCCTCATCTGAGTAGTCAACATGACTATCATCGTCAGATTCCGAAAATTCCTCATCTTCCGAGTCACTTATCAATACTTTCTCGTCGCTTTCGTAATCTGCCATTTTGGGCAAGAACTAAAATAAAATAAATAGATAAAAAAATATGTAAATATATGTAATACGTAAATACAAAAGTTTGAATACACATGACACGATAATACAGCACACAAACTAACTGGGTGACGAGTAGCAGGTGATTAATTGTTCTCGAAAGATCAAATTACGACACGTGTCACTCAACACACGCGATGCGTTCTCTAGACTGGTGGGGGAATGACCCGAGCTGGATTCGGACAAATCACTATAAAAAGTTTTGTGTACAATGTGCCCGAATCCAGTTCGGGCAAATCACTGTATCAGCAAATGACCTACCCAAATAGTATTCGGGCAAATCACTCAAGGGGTTAAGCTAATTCAAGGATTATGCCATCTCCTTAGTTATTATTTTAAAAATTCCAATTTCTAATGTTTGGACAGCCTAAAATATAAATAATATAAATAACAGAATATAAGTGCTGCTATATTCTGGTTTGTGTTTTACGATCTTTCTGGTTAACATTTCTGATCCCATTGCAGGATCCATCCATCCAGGGTTGATGAACATTAGCCCCAATGATGGACCCTGCAATGGGATCCGTAGGCCAGAAAGTTCGTAACATCCAGAAAACACATGTCAGAAGATTCTGAATGGCCGTAAAAACTTAAGAAAAACAATGTGTAGTTAAGCACAGTTATTAGAAATATGTACAAATAAGTCAAATAAATTCTTCCAAAGAAAAATAATGATTTCATACGCATCCAAGTATGAGTAATTAGCGCAAACTAAAACAATCTGCACATATAAAGGTAGCCAACTAAAGAAAACGTATGGAGAATTCTCCAATTTTAAGAATTGCATCATAATATACATACAACCATAGATAAAGTAGATTTCACAAGATATGTATCTCGAAATACGTGAAGGAAACCCTACACAGGTGTGCGCGATCAAAAAGCCTCGCATATTCGAATTATGTAGCTTAAAATGTTTTCATTTATGGCACGGGGATCTAAAAATTATCTTGAATTATGAATTACCAGGGTTTTCAAATTAACAGTTTGGAAAGGTGTATCATACAAAGGACAATAAAGAGTCTTGTGTGGAGTGAACCTTGATTCATTATTTATTGAAATTTGAATGTAGAGCATATTGACACATCTAGCACATAGCAACATTTAATGTAATGTCATTAATGTCTAAGTCTCATCCGTGTACAAATGTCAATAAATGTCTCACATCCTAGCATATGTCCCCTGTAACTCACAGAATATTACAACAAGAATTCCCCATGCATATGCCATCATTACAAGTCAGTAAAAGTAAAGTAAAGTCAAGTCTTCAATATAAATTTGAGCGTTGCCTGTGATGACGATAGATCGTGTAATCCAACATCACATAATACAAGTGAGAAAGTTTTTCCTTGTTAAAACCATTCAAACATCACAGCAAAAAAAATATTTGTCAATTTATATTGATTTCCATAAACTGAACAAAGAACAAATAAAATTTTGGCGTACAAAATTGTCGCCACGGGCCACTGAATTTGATCAAGAATTGGTAACTGACGACAAACCCTGTAGAATATTGTTTCATTAAATGACTGATATTATATTCAATAAAAAGTTCTCATTGTATGATATTTTATATTAAGAATTATCTTTGCAATTGTAAATTAATTGTTTTAATTTTTAAGGCATAGGTTTGAATATTTATTTTCTAATAAACTTGGAGTTTTGTTGAGCCAGAATTATTTGTATATTCACTGCCTGCACCATACTATAAAAATATTTTTAATAATGTTTACCTCTAATAAATAATTAAAATTGTAATTATTTTAATTAGTATATGTTTGATTTATTTTAAGTGCATTGTATTTCTTAGGCCTACTGATATTCTGAAATGTTGTACAAACTGAAGGCATTCAATTAAAAACATTTATTCTGATTGAACTGCTGCTAGGGAGATTCAAGTTCAACCAACTGATGATCTAAAAACAAAATATCAGTGACTGATATTTGGTAAACAACAAACAAGGTGTGAGACGGTGAATCTCTGAGGTGCGGTGGGGACTGTGAAGTCCGAGAGTTGTCTTCAAAGTATCTCATGGGAGTAAAATCAGCATGTGTAAGTCGAAATTACCATAAAAATCTCAACCGTGGACATAATAGGTATATGAGATTTGTAAGAAAATCCTCAAACCACTTATACTCTCTACCTCGAAAAAATCGAGTTTTTTAAGCAAGAATAACTAGGGTACAGTATCGAATGCTTTGCAAATTCAAGAAAGATTCCTACGCATTTATTTTGTTTATCCAGATTCGATACGATGAATTCTACGAGAGACATTAAGCATCTTCTGTACATCGTTTCGATCTGAAACCAAATTGTTAGTGGGAGAGAATGTTGTGTGTATCTATAAATTTAAGTAGCCGTTAACGTTTTCAGCACATAAAGATGTCGTATCAAGCCGTCCAAACCTGTATAAAACTCATTTTTAGCATTTTATAGGTTGAATGCTTTCTCCATAACTACGTCCAATTTATTGTTTGTTTTGAGAAGTATTCTTTTTATATTAAAAAAATACAACACACATGTTATGGAATAAACAAAATATGTGTGCATAAAATATTGAACAATACAATTCATTCTCCTTATTTGCAAACATAAACACAACAAAGTGATATTGTTTTATTTTTTAAATAAATATATTGGCAAAAAAATGTCATCTTATGGCTGCACCGCAAAAATGGTAATTAAAATATTTATATGTACTTCGTATACCTAACTTTTTGTGTTGTGTTGTAAAATTTTGATTGGCAGTGATATTTTCTGTATCGTCGTATTATTGTTTTGTTTTTCATCTTAATAAATAAATTATGTAATAAATAAAAACATTTTTTTTAATTGTTATAGAAGAACTCAATGAAGTGAAGATATACGAGTAAAAATTATTTCCCCGTGCTTCTTGGAAAGTTCTACAAGCATTATAAGAATTATTTTTGAAAATTTTGTCAGTATTGTGAAGAAAAATATTTTTTTTACTAATGTGTACTTATTATGTACTTATTAAGATTGTTGATTCTTTCTGAAAAACTCATATGCATGGGAAATTTCTGTGAAAGTTGGATTAAACCATTTTAATTACATAGGTACAGGCAATTGATTCCATAATACATTTTTAACCCTGTATTTCATGATTGTGACAGTCACAACTCAGTAAACACAAACTAATATTTATTTAGTTGTAACATTGAACAAAAAAATACAGTTCGATTGTTCAAAAGTTGTAATATCAATGAAATCAGCTTTAAAATTGACTAGATACCTATCAATCTATATTTTCATTGAATAATATCGACTGTTGTTATGAATTTAATTCAATATCTAAAATATTTATTATGTTTATCGTTAGATACACTTTATTTCTAGGACAAAATGATATATTTATATCTCTGTCAGTATATAAGTACAAGCTTTTATGCCTGGATAACTAATAAAATAGCTTTCACTACAGTAGCAAAAATATTTCAATGTGCTAGGTCACATCTCCCTATATTAGGTCACGTCTCAATGAGCTAGCCCACGTATCCCTGCGCCAGGGCACGTCTCCCATGAGCAATGTTGACTAGAATAAATGTTCAATATGTTTGTCTCTTGATCCAGCAGAGAATATTGACCCAAACAAAAGCGCAGGAGCCAACATAAATAACCCTGAAGGCCGGCGGGATAACTATAAAATTGAAGGCCTGTGCTGGAAGCCAGAACATGCAGCTCGTCTGGAACGTTGGAAGGATTTTGTTCTTGCATTCCTCAAGATAATTTGTCTTCTGTTCCATGATACTCATACCTGCAACAGATAAGAATAGGTACAATTGATTACGTTTGCACCTGACAGTTAACGGTATCGCATGGCCTAGCAAACAATAAAGAAATTTCACAATCATTTTTTTTTAATTCACTCCCATACAAGATTCTACATATATTAGCAATTAAGAACGGTTTGTTGAAATGCGGTCACTAAGACGCTTGTGTGGAAAATTTTTGGTCGATAGAGTGAGGAATGAACAAATTAGAAGTGAATGCAATGCTGGCTGTAGTGTGGTAGATAGAATAAAGAAAGGAGTGCTGAGATGGTTTGGTCATGTGGAACGTATGAACAAGGAAAGGATGGTTAAGGAAATATATGAGGCGAATGTTGAAGGCAACAGGAATAGAGGGCGTCCGCGAAAGACCTGGCACGATCAGGTACTACAAGTATTTGAGGATGGCCCTGTTAAAAGCCGCAACAATCGTAGAACGTGTATGAGAAGATGTATGAATGTGGCCGAAGCAAAAGTGGTGTGCCAGGATAGAAGAGTGTGGCGTTCAATCCTCTCTGCCTACCCCTGCAGGGAAACGGCGTGATGGTTAGTTAGTTAGTTAGTTAGTTGTTTAATCACATGAGTTTATTTTTTAAGAAAAAACCAACCGGTTTTACGGTTTCACCTGAGTTGCAGTATGCTGTTTATCCTATGCAAAATGTACACGATCACAGGCATTTTGGACATTGAGCCACTTTCTGAAGTTACGCAATCTCTTTCCATCTTCCCTGCACAATGAGTTGCAAGTAACTATATTTAACATTTTAGAAAATTCATTCAGTCTGCTTTCGTTCCTCTTTTGCTAGCTCCAGATTTCACTTATAGAGTAACATCTACAGAAAAAATAATCAGGTTTGTTACTGTAACGTGAGTCTGGCGGTCGCTGGCTCTGAGTCTATTATATAGTGGTGGGATCAGAACTTCGTCGCCTGAAAAGTTTTTATATTAAATTACTGCATTCTAGGCGCCATTCATTTGATTCCCTGCACTCATTCTCCTTTCAATATCTTTCTCGGTCAATCCGCTACTACCAAACATACTTCTCAAATACACAAACCCTTATGTTTGTTCCAAAAATAACCAATGTTCATTAGCATTTCTCACCTAATCTTATTTTTCTCCTTGTCGAACATCATCATTTTCCACTCACTAACATGCATCATAAGGCCACATACCTTCCGTACATCGTACATCCTAATAAACTGTTCACTATTGGCCAACATCTGCATACAAATTGATCATTCTCGCTCCTACATTCAGATCTTTCACACAATTACTCTCTTTTCACTTTATTATGAAATTGTGAATAATAGCGGTACATGCCGATTCAATGTTAAACATTCTTCTTCTTCTGCTTCATCTAGGACCCATACAAGATTCTACATATACATATTAGCGATTAACAACGGGTTGTTTAACTAATAATAATATTAATAGTTAAGATAAAAACATAAATTTTTGCATTTTCCACCGATTAAACAACCTGTTTTCGTAAAAATCTATGCTTTTTGCTCAACTATTATTAATACCACCAATTAAACAACTGGTAAATGCCAATACCAATAATTCAGGGATAATAATCACTTATCAAAAATTATTTGTGGTGCTAGTATTGAATTTGTTCTCAATAGATTATTATTATTATTATTATTATCAATGAGTACCTTCAAATAACCTACTAACACCGTAATCCAATAGTCTTTCGCTAATACTTTATATTTTCATTTGACTGTGAAAAAAACAACTCTCAGGCAATATTATCTAGTGCATTCAGGAGGCGTTCTGTCGTATCGATGCTGGCCTGGAACAGGTTAAAAACATACAATGCAAGTTTTTTTTTATTTGAAAATATATTATCAGAAACTCACCGACAAAAAATATAACAAGCAATGGCGGTGTCAGCAGAAATTGATCCAGAAGTAATTTCTTAACAATTATTTTGGCCGAGGTCCCCACGTACTTCTTGTCCAGCCATCGGTACCTATTAAATTGAAGCATTTATACATTTTTATCTTTTATTTAATGCATGAAACATAAAATAATCATAATATGTAAATACATACTCATATATGCAATGAAAATTCAATATTAATTTGAAAAACCCATTTTAATATGATTATTTTCCCACTGAATGCTTTGAGAAATGCTTCTCTGCCCTTTTGCTTTTTATAATCTTGTTGGATACTTAATTTTTTAAGAAAATGTTTTTCATATTACTATTTTTTCTACACATTTACAAATGCAAATCATATTGGTGATATACATAGTTTAAAATGTATTTATTATTTAGCTAAATGATTTATAATTGTTGTATTTGAACTGTGTACCAGTTCTATCTTTAGTTTATTAGTTCTTCTAAATAATTTTAGATTAAACAAATGAATCTCAGGCATATTTAAAACAATGTAACATTAAAACAATTTTTTCTACAATTAATCAAATAAATCCATATATTTTTATTTTCACAAATGAAAATAATAATGAAGAAACTTGAAATGAAAATCAGACGATGTTAGAGCAGCGAAACAAAATATGCAATGTGAAGCGGGGAGATGATTCTTGGGTATATGATAAATTTGTCTAAAGCATTTTTTCGCATTTTTGAATGACGCTCGCTAAAACGTACTCAATGTAAAATACAATAAAAATGATTTTTTCATTAATGTCCGATGATAAAAATAATTCCTTCGTTTCCATCTCAAACAACATTTTTTTTTAAATATTAATAATTTAGCGAGGTCAGTAAACCATTTTTCTTTTGGAATTGAAGTCAACTATTTAATTTTGTAACTAAATACTTACCAATAATAATAAACCTGCGGGTACACAGCGATACCCAGAATTCCAAATCGTGTTATCATGTGGGGATCGTAAGCCATTGGTTGGCCACCGTGCTGCATGCGAGAAATCAGAAATCTTTGTTAAAGGCAGATTCATTCACAGAACTTTACTGTTATTAGTTATTATCTTCTGAGGAAAGGAGTTATTAGTTATTATTAGTTGTTATCCTCATGTTTCAAAGACTACAAGGTTTTTTAAATAACGTCACATTTTTCTCCTTTTTACACCACACAGGAAAATAAAAATAGCTTCTTTACAATCTTAAATAACACAGAAGTAACTGAATTTGTTTCTGAATAATCGTAAATCTACCCATAACTACTTTCTTCACAATCCTTATACTATTATACTGACACCGTGTGACAGGGGCTTTCTTGATAATCTGATGCTTCAAATAATTATATACAAGTCTCACAGAGGCTATTCATTTATGAGAAAAGTGGAGGGAAGTCTCTTTACGATGGCTCAGGGCTTACAACCTGTATGAGCTGGCTTAAGTGATCACTCTACACAATGCTATCAATGAATCAAGAAAATTTTGTGTATTGCACTAGCCTCTACTAGAGACATCTGTTGTTATTTTTTCTCATTTACATAGATTTCGCAACTGGTAATAATACCTCTATATTTTATTTTTTATCCTCTTTTCTCATATCTTCGTCTCTGTGAGACTTCTATAATTTATCCTTAATAAATTAATCATCAATCTGGGGAGCAAATCCAGTAACTGTGTTTTTAGAACATACTTTCAAATAAAAATATTGTTAAAAATAAATGTTCTGTTTAACCCTTTATTTATTGCAAATTGATAGTTGAAAAACATTTTATTTATGAAGAATATATCATTCTGAACCACAGAATATGTCATAAAAATATAAAAATAAGTTATATATAGCTTTGAAATTGTAGGTATTCTAGCGCCATTAAAAAAAACAATGTTTTTGATAAAATAAAGTTGCTAAATGTTTGGTACAGGACTGTTGGTGTTAAGATATAAATAATGCACATCAAATAATAGGAAAAAAATTCATCTAGAATTATCGCTTTTATCATAGACAATATATTTTCAATAAAGAATATTACAATACTGCCAAAATTTTTCGCAGGAATGGTTGAATGTTAAAAAGAATCATTAATCAAGCAACAACTTACAATACAAGACTGCTATATTTATAGGAAAAATTATGTTTATTCTCTTGATATTCTTACTCAATACTTACTATTTAAAGTTCTGAAAGCATTTTTGAATCATTAACAATTTATTATAAAGATATAACTTATTACAGCTATCTCATAGAAACGAAGCTATTTTGTTATAGGGGAAAATATGAATGTGGTATGAATGTCTTTTTGGGTATTTATTGGGCTTACTACCTATCGTATGGCTGGCTTGAGTGATTACTTTACTCAATGTAATTTTCACCAATTCCACCAATAAAATCTATCAAATTTTTGCAAGTTATTGTGAATGTTACATTGTGTAAAGTGATCGCTTAAGCTAGCCGTACGATAAGTCGTAAGCCCTATAAACACCCAAAAAGACTTTCATACCTACTTTTCCATATAAAATCATTTTACATTTTCAGAACTTGAGAGTCCCGACAGTAAAAAAAGAGTTAAAATTTTATTTATACTGACTAGTTATTTTAAACATATAAATATTGTACAATATTATGCAGTTTAAAGGTATTCTTGTTTGTATTTTGTTACTTCGCATTGATAAATTTAGATTTAGAAAGAAAGTTTTCGACATTGAAGATTTGAATTGTCATAAAAAATTCAGTCCTAGAATGTAGGAGATTGAGGATCATGGTAAAACCTATAAGTTTTTTATTTTCGTAAGTCAAAAAATATATATTTCTAAGAAATTTATCATTAATTTTATACCCATTATATTATTTTGATTAGGCACTCATAGCTTTACAGGTGGATTCCTGCCTTGATAATAAGTCGAAAATGTTCAAGCAACCATGACCTTTCCAAACCATCCAACCACGACCAACCATCAATAGTTATGGAAATATGCAATATCAAAGTTTGCATTCTTTTCAATATTTCTGACTTTTTTTCACAAAGTCGAACTATCATTACACTAACTTACAAGTATGTTACTTGTATATAGATTATGAAAAAATCATCCGCTTCAATACAACTCAAATAAAATGATAAAAACTTTGTAAAAAAATATTTTTTCAATTTTTGAAAGGTTTTCATCATTTAATTCGTCTTAGTGATAAATTTAACATTGAAAAAAATGCAAACTTTGATATTGCATATCTCCATAACTATTGATATTAGGGCAGGGTTGCTTAAACATTTTCAACTCATTATCAAGATAGGAATACGCCAATTAAATTTTTGCTACTAGCTATGAGACACCCTGTATACAGGGTTATTTGTAAAACATTAATAACCTCGCAGGACTATATTACTGCCTTGATTCTGAGTCGAAAATGTTCAAGCTATTATGACCTAATATCAATAGTTAAGGAGATATGCGACATCAAAGTTTTCATTTTTTTTCAATATTAATGACTTATTTTTTGTAAAACGTTGGACTCTCATTACAGTAACTTATATCGAATATGAACAAATTATTCCCTTTAATACAAGTCAAATAAAAAAATAAAAACCTTTGAATTCCAATTGGAAAACATTCCAATTGGATTTTTTTCAGGGTTTTTATCATTTAATTTAATTTGTATTGAAACGAATGAATTTTTCGTAATCGATATAATGTAATGTAATGATAGTCCAACTTTGACAAAAAATAAGTCAGAAATATTGAAAAAAAAAATGCAAACTTTGATGTCGCATATCTCCATAACTATTGATATTAGGTCATAATAGCTTGAACATTTTCGACTCATAATCAAGGCAGGAATATAGTCCTGCGAGGTCATTAATGTTATACAAATAACCCTGTATATATAACTAATATTAATTGCGGGGTATAAAAGCAAAGGCAGCAATATCCAAAAAAATTGATGCAGTCATCGAGGATTACAGTAAACAATTTGAAATTATTGAAATTTTTCGGCGTAGTGGGGGAAGTTTGCGCATGTACCATTCCACCAACGAGACCCAAATTTTGTCTTCTGCGCATTCCCACACTACGCCAAAATTTTTCAAAAAGTTTGCCGGCAACTCTACTTACTAATTTACCTATAATGTACCGCATTTGAGATTTTATACGAAACATAGCTTATAAATTTATAGGAAACATGATTTTGGAAGGGATAGATACCTGCATAAAATTTAGAATTCATTTATTCAGTAGGTACTGGGTATCTACATTTTCATACTTTTCAGTACCCACATTTTTTTTTATTTATTTATTTCAAAAAATCCTTGTTTACAAATAAAGGTATTTAATACTAATTTAACAATAAAAATATAAGATAAAATTACACTTTTTTTTTTTGTTAAATTTGTGGATTATGCCACTCTACTAGGCTACGCCTGTCCCAGAGTGGCGTTATAGAACACAATTATAATAATTTTTTGAATTCGTCAGTAATATTTATTTTCATAAGGTAGTAATTATGTATCTACAAAGTATCAAGTGCAATGTTAGTGATAAGTTGATTGAGTCATAAGTCCATATTTAGTACATTTTGAATTATTGATCCTCGGTGACTGCATTCAAAACATTTTTTTAATCTTTTGGATATTGTTGCCTTTTCTTTTATACCCCACAATTGTAGTAAACTGAAAGATACTATGTCAAATTACAGAGTCTACATTATTACCTCGCCTTTATAATTTCAGAAATCTAAATTCTTTTCAATATTTCTACATAGTTTCTCTGTAGATTTCTACTTCTAAATTTCTACTCAGAATCTTAATTCTTTTGCCCAGGGATTTTGTAGTTGGAGCGAGTGCAGTTTGAAAAGAATAAGCTTATCGATATAATTCATTTAAGGCGGCAGATTAGGTATTAACAGATCCAATGACCCAAATAGATAATAATGAAGTCCAATGTAGAGATGTTGCAATTCTCATTTTTTTACAGTTAAGGCTGGACATTCACTGCAAATGCATATTTCGGCGTTTTTTTTTACGAAAATGTGGGTTTTCATTATTCATTTATATCAGAATGATATTTTCTTAATAATGTTCGTCTTATTACTTTTACATAAGAACAAAGGTTCTATCTATTTTATTGCCCTAAAATGCAGTCTAAAATATGCATTCTCATATATTCATTCTATATATTCATTCTCATATATTTATTCTCATATTCTCAAATATTCATATAAATGAATAATAAAACACCGAAATACGCATTTGCAGTGAATGTACACTTAAGAGAATGACATATTATAAGTAGATTAAATTTTTCTGTGGTTGAATATATTTTTATGATACGTTGTATTTCATCTTGAAATTTCCTGCAAGATGGTACAATTGGTGTAAAACTATTTAAAAACACATTAAATCGAAAGTAGAAGCCGTTCCATAATTAGATCTTTGAAGGAAATCACAGGGAAAGGCCTATATCTACATTTGGATCTCACTCCTTCAAAACTTTAAGGTGAAAAAAGGAAAGGAAAATTTAATTGATCAAAAGCCAAACAAATAAAATAAAAAAGGAATACCAGTAAAATAAAATGGGCGCATACATCGTGGTACCCATCACCGCGTACCGTCCGATGGTGGCTGCGTCATAGCTTTTTGGTTGCCTTGTCTGTGATGCAGAATGACAATGGTGAGATAATATTAGCATTTAGTATATAATCGTACCAACATCTAATTAAGCACCTAGAAATAATGGCGAAAAATAAACACTTTGGCGGTTAATTTAAAATATAAAGCTGAAACAATATTTTTTGAAATTATAATTATAATAAAAAATCATTAAAATAATCTTGTACTAACACCTGAAAAAGGTGGGGTAAATTATTCGTATTATGAGAAATCTCGGTCCCTAATACCTAGTGTGTCTAAGGGCCGGTTGTTTCAAGTTGGATTAATGTAAAAGTTCGTTTAAAGCATAGATTTTTGCGTTCTCCACCAATCAAACGATGCGTTTCCGTAAAAATCTACGCTTTAGACGAACATTTATTTATTTTAATCCAACTTGAAACAACCGGGCCTAAACGGGAATCAATCTTATAGAGCGGCAGTATACGACACTACAGACAGTGACTGAATTAATTAAATTAATCCTGTCTGTTTATTTTGTATGGACAGAATATTGAATCAACCGATGTCTCTACACTCGCGTGTATTGAGTTCTCGTGAAAACGCGCGACAAAAAGTCTTCAATTCACCTAAATGTAGAAAAATATCACTCAGGACATGTACCAATATTAAGAGCAATCATTTGAAAAACAGGCAAAATCCATTTTTAACTAGTTGCTTTCTTTGTTGGTAGGTATTTTTCATTTTTTCAATATGAAATCTAAGATTCTTATATTTTATAGTATTAAAACATCTAATCAATATTAGTCATAACGGATGTACCTACACTTCATACATGAGATTTTCAAAAAAGATCCGCCAATGACGCATTCAATCAAAATCCATCCTAAACGGTAATGGATTAATGGTTGTTCTTCATACACTCGAGGATTTTGAATTTTGACTTCCCCAAACGCAACAATTTAGCTTCTTAATAAATCTGCCGAGATGAAAATGGTCAACGTCGCTGGATTGTGACGAATTGAGGTTCTCAGATTTTCGGCGCCATTTTCACGTCATTCGGCGCCATTTCTACCTACACCACGACCAACTATTATTCGCAATCTAACCGATTAGGTTGCGTTATATTTTGACAACATATTTTTACTAAAAATAACAAGAAGATTTACAACGAAACGCGAATTTTTATTCAATACTGTTTGCAAGACATGCATTCTTGACATGACCTTTGAAATGCTACATAATGAATTTCTAGATAATAAAATATCAAATAGAGTAACGAAAATGGGGCCTAATTTAAATCCCCAAATACAAAATGAGACTCTCTGTACCTGAAAAGATGTTGCTACATTAATATCGCAATATGTAAAAATTAATTGGCGCCTGGTTCGCGTGACATATCCTTGACTCGCTGTAAAAAGTATTCTGTGTCTATTAGTGTATTTAATTAAAGTAAGTAATTAAAAATTTATTAACTATTTACACATATATTTTTTAGTAGGTACTTATGTGTGCGAAATTTATAAAAATAATTGATTATTACTTTTTATTTAATTACCTATCTGTTATTTTTTGCCGTTGAACTAAGTTCTCAAACATTTATTTAGGTAATTTATGTGGATGCTTAAATTAAACATTTTAATGGAGAGTAGGAACTCGTACTATATCGAATCAACCACGGTACAAATGTCTACCATTTATGGTTTTTGTGTTTATTTTGTAGAACTTCATGTTAATTAATGAAATTTAAAATTAATTAAATTTTATTAAATATTATTATTAAGTTCTGAGAGTTTGCGTAAACATCTAAATATTCATAGAGGAGGTGGCCTATTTAAAATAACGCTTTACGCAAACTAGAAGAACTTAATAATAACAATATTTATTAAATTTTAATTTATTCTGTGTTAAGTTTACGGATACGAGAGGGGCGTATCCGTAAACTTAACACAACGAAACAATGCGCGTATTACGCACCGTACCCACACTAACTCAATTGCAAGCTTATGTGAAAAGACCTGTACCTCTCTACCTTTAAATAATGCGTACATTTGGCAAAAAGCTTGAACATCCTTACCATGAATTTCCTCGTGAGAGTCTGCTGAGAGAATTCTGCGCCTACGTAGAGGACCCCATAGACGAAGCTGTTGGTAGTGAGGGGATACTTGTGGAACATCGTCCGTGCGAACGTCGCCAGCTTCGACGCCGCCATCGTTAAAATCTGTGAATTTTTAATATAAAATATATTAATTTTGTTACCGCTAAAATAATAGTATTTTGTACATCAGGAGATTATTTTCCACGCTGCCGATAAATTGATCTTTAAAACATAAAAGGAGCAACATCGGAATGCAAAACGTCGGCTAAAGTTCGGAGACAATGTAAAATAAATAGTCCTGAGAACTCTGTACAGGAATTTTAAATCGTCGGGGGCCCAAAGTTTCGACAAGATACTTATTTCTTCCCCAATCTTACGCTGTTTTAGTTCTTGGTAACCGGTCTGTCTTATTGCTGTTCATCTCAAGATTCCCTCTTTAATCCTAATAAAAGCCTTCCATCTAGGTTTGTCAAGAAAGTAGGTCTTGGTGATCATTTTTCTGGCATTCGCAGTATGTGTCCAAGCATTCTTACTTAAGATTTCTATATAGAATCATTGGCTCCATACCGAGGATATCCCTTATGGCGATATTTCTCACCAAGTCACTTCAGCTTCTCCTCTAAGGTATACGCGTATCATTTTGGCAATGCGTCACAATACCAACTGCCAGACTACTTGAATCTACCTAACCTAACCTAACCTACCTACACTATTGTACTTACTTCTAAAATTACGGTTTCTCGTAATTGGCCAAAGGCTAATTATATAACTGTATACGAATATCAATGTCCGTAAGAAAACTTGTTACCGAAAAATAAAAAGAATCCATATTTAGCGATATATTAAAGTGAGATTGTACACAGCTTTAATAACAGTTAACTCGAGTGTGTTTGTCACTGCACTATAAAGGAAAAGTAAAACCACTTATAAGTAAATCAATAAAAATTCATCTAACTTTTGCATTATTTTTATATTGTGCAGTTTAATTGGTAATGCTAGTGTTTGTATCACTGCTGGCAGTGTTTGCGCGAACATTATTGATTCAGCGTGATTTGTGCTATTTTCGAATAAGGAAATTTCATTTTTCTTTTTGATAATCTTTACTTTGGTCTGGAAAATACTTCTACGAAAAAAAATGGTACGTATTAAGATTATAAAAATGATTTTGAAATTCAACATTTTTAATTCCCGCCAAAACACTTATTTCACTAGTCGGGCCTGTGTGCGTCACAATTCACTTGGTTAATTTGACATTTGGGTTTTGCGGTGCAGGACGCATAGGAGATTGCCGTATATTTTATTTCATTCGTTTTTTTTTACGTTTTTGTTGTGTTTTGCTGTCTGGGAGAAAGGGTTACAAGTATTGTATGGTACCCAGATGTACCTGTAAATATTACGGCACTACACCAATCGGAAAAAAACTCATTATTTCAAACACTGGTGATTGGTACGTCACGAGTCACGACCAATAATATCGCATTTAATGGAGTCGTATTTTTAAAGGTTTTATAATAAAAAATATGAATGAAAATATTATCCCACATTATCCATACTGATTCACAGAATCCAAATATAATAATTTCGCTGTCTGTCTGTCGGTCCGTAAATTCGTAACTTGCTGGAATTAAAACATAAGATAATTAGAATCTGACGCAATCAGCGTGCGGCTCAAGCAATACGTAGGTATGTCTTGAAATTATAAGTCTTGACTTATTTTATTATATTTAGTTTTAGGTTTAAGCGAATAGTCAAAATCCTGCAATTATTGTGTCCCGTGATTATTCATCAAATTATTTTCTTTTTTTATTCATTCATGTCTTTCCAAATTCAATTAAAGCCACGGGAAATTTTCAGAGAGATTAAATACATTAATTAAAATCGCCTGTTTACAGTGTAGGTACAAGCGTTTTAATATGATTAATATTCATCTTTCTGAGAATACCTGCTATATTAATTATCTTATATAAAATATATGTTATATAAGACACCCTGACGATGGAAAGGTTTTTCCAAAACATGAAGGTGTAATTAATCAAATATAAGTAGATTAAAACAAATAATATAATTCATTTTTAAAATGTCAATCTACAAAGTGGCTCAACCAATTGAAAAAATTGAATATTTATGTTTAAGTGCTATGTTACATTATGTTTAAATTACTAGATGTAAAAATGTGTTCTTTTTACAACTAAATAAAAAATATTCTAACAAACAAACAAACTTCTTGACATAAATGAATAATAAAAACCCGCATTAACCCGCAAATAAAACTTGTTCTTTGAGTTTATTGCTATTTTATTAGTTCACTAGCAGCAAGTAAACAAAGTTTCAATGAGTTTTGTAGGGTGCTATGTTAATTTCAAGAGTGATGATCAGATATCCAGAAAGTTTTGTTTTCCAATAACCCTTCGATCTCAGTGGTGATGGAGAAGTTTACTACTTGTTATCATCGAAATGGTATCGAGTCAACTGAACAACTCAATCCTGAACCATTTGACCTGAATACGTCTTTAAAATTGGTTCGTATTTCCTAAGGTATTTTATTTTAAATAAGGTATAAGGTATATACACGAAAATATGTCAATCATTAAACGTTTATACCTCAGAAAGTGTACGACACAGGTATAACTTAGTACATCCGCTTATCGGGTCGAAACGAGTGATAAACGGGAGCTACAAGCACTTCTGTGCGTACACTGCGTACAATGTAGATGAAGTTCAAAAACAAGATGAAGGTGTTTTGTTTCACAAGTTAATAAAATAAATTCTTACCATTATTTTTTTCATATACCGTTAATTTGTTCACTATGAATATAAACGTACCATTATAATAAATATCTCGCAGATCTATCCGACTGTATGTATTGTATTTACTCAGTGGTGTGCTGCTAAAATTCTATCAACCGGCTCGCACCTTGGTGAACACCAATCCCCAATTTTTATTCAATTTCAATATTACATAAATTCATTCCAAATTTTGTTTTGATTTTCATTAAAAACTTTAACTGTGTCTTATTCGTCTATCATCTGCTGTGTCATTCTGAGCCATGATGGAATCAGATGAGGTCAGTGGCAAACCTATCAAATGAAATGGTCATGAAGTCTGATATACGTGGAATACTTAATTTTTCCCTTTTTGTGGACAAATACAATAGTAGCTATTCGTTAACAAGCTCGTGCTGCCTCTGCAGTGCTTATTGCAGTTGTATTAATAATATTTTTAGCTTTTCTGACCTTTCAGGAAGTTCATCGCGATTATCTCTTAACATATTATCGACATCATCTCTGAAATCATTAATAATTTCACTTTGAATCCTAATATTAACATCATTATACATACTTTGGAGTTAAATGGTACAATACATTGTTGTCGCAAAATAAATTTCAAATAAGGAACATTTCAAAAAACGAACAGTTTAAGAAAGAAAATCAAATCCTTGATTTTGGACAACGATAAATTGTAACATTGCCCACGTGTTTCAAATGGTTTCTGTATATATAATAAAAAAATTACTACTTCTAAATGGTTTCTGTTTTTATACTTTAATTTAGTTTGTAAATACTCCTCCCATAATATCAAGCTTTGGCTCATATTATGGGGAGTATAATGTCTGTAAAAATTTTATAACATTGAATCAATTTATTATAAAAAACATTATGTATCTACTGTATAAATAAATATAATAAATAAAAAAATAATAATAATATTATCTTCGCCAGCTCTCCACGGATTGCTATCTCATCTAATTTCCAGGTATTCGGTTCAAAAGTATTAATTAAATCGTGAAATATAAAATCGTAAAATCTGTATTTTAAGAACCAGCTCTCTGAACCAAAATAATTTAAGCAACCGACTCGACAGAACCTCTGCGAACCCATAGCAGCACACCACTTGTATTGCTATACACTGGATTAGATAACATTGCAGCGATGTCATGTACCTAATCAGATTTCATAGGACCTACCGACAATTTTCAAAAGATACTTAGATTTCTCCTTTCTGATATAAAAATGATTGCATTATTACATTCATTATTATGTATCTCGTATCTCATTGAAACATCCGCACAATCAACCATCATAATATGTTGGGGGAAGTGGGGCACTTTGATGCAAAGGGCACATTGGTACACCAGCAATATATCGAAATTGAGAAACGGTATTCAAGTCGCTTTATTACTAAAACGTGTATATAAGTGTGTTAATATAGAATTTTCAACCGTGCTGTCCGCCAGTTAGCTCATAGTAAGGTTGGCTTTTGACGAGAGTAGGGAGTTTTTGTGCGGCCAACTTTAAAATTTGTGAATGTAGTGTTTTAACGCTGTTTTACGTCATTCAGTTAAGATTAAAAAATATCATAGGTAAATTATTTCATTCAGTAATTCAGTAAATAAAAAATATCAGGATTATATTTGAAAAAGTCCAGTGGTTTTAAAATTAATAAATTGTTAGTTTTGTTGAAAATGTCCATTGGGGTACTTTGATACACTTAGACACATTGATATGCATCAAGGTGCATTCTGTTTTCCAGAAAATGGTGCAAAATTATAAACCTAAGACTGGTAGAAATAGTATCGATGAAGATAACATTTTACGAAGGGTAGCTTACAAATACATGATCAAAGTTACGATTTTGCAACATCGCAATGAAAATTTCGAAAAACTTTTGAAAAAAATTAAGCGTCATCTTTTAATATACAGTGGACCAAGCACAACAGTAGAAATTGTAGTTCTAGTAAAAAAAAATGTAAATAATTAGCATTCTCATACAATTTACTCTTTTTATTGAAGTGCCCCATAAATGGGGCAGAATAATGCATAACCCATTTTTACTTAGGTCATTATATTCCCATTATCTTCTAGTGTTAATAGTTTTTTATTGCTATTATAATATTTATTACTTTTCCAAGCATAAGGCATTTTTTAAAAATATTTTACTCATTTTTTTACTTACAATATGAGATTGAATTTTTATGCATCAATCAGCCCCACTTCCCCCTACATCCAGACTACTGTCCATCTCCAGAAATTTCTTTTTTGCCTCATCACAATTCGAATATATCAAGGTTCAGTAGTTATACGAATTATGTTTATACTTATATTCTGTTTGAATTAAAAATTGCACCGCAATTTTTTAAATACACATTTTTTCGTTTAAATGAGTGAAGTGAAGGAAAGTTCGATTGTCATATTTTTATATATATTAAAACTACGTAACATATAAATTATTTTTACAAAAAAGTTTTTTGTGTAAATGAGTAAATTAGAACATTTTATATATCCTTCTGAAGAAATATCGGAATATCGCAACAGTTATTCTACGCATAAATAGTTTTTTTGACGTAATAAGTTACCGCAGGCTGTACCTACCTAAAAATTGAAATATTAATAATAAATTTTAATATACAAAAAAATTATAAATTTCAGTTTGTTTTTTAGTTTAAAATGCAAAGCATTTATTTTTATATTTTTAGCTTCAGAACATATGAAATTCTCCCTCCCCTTCTACACCCATCCCAAGTGTCTTTCTAATAAATTAATATACTATTTCTAGAAGTTTGTAGCTAATAAACCAATTTGTGAATCCCCGAAAATCGAATTGACACTGTGTTTGTCTGGTGTCCTTCTGATTATATACACATGTTTGTAATTTATGTAAATTAAACACGTGTCACTGACAAATATATTTTTTCAAGTTCAGCTGACTTTGACCTCAATAATGACCTCATTTAAAATAAAAACATATCGTTTTATTTATATTTTTTATAAGTTTTTTAATAATTATATTTTACATTTACAATCACAGAAATCGCTAAGAAGGTGAAAACTTACTTATTTTCACATCAGTCTCTATGAATGTAATTCATACGAACAATCTTCTCGAGATTAAATAATCTTAATTCTCAATGGAATCATTGCGAAAATCCTAATTCCCACGACCGTCCGGCTTTTTTGTAAAATTTCACCGCACTGTTTAGGCCACTCACGTTTGGATTTCAGGCGAAAGGAATGCAAGATATATGAAAATTGAAGTCCCAGGCTATCTAGAAATATCACAGATTCGAGAAACGTGTTTTCCGTGGGGCGTCCGTGTTATTTCCGCGGACCGGAGCGGCTCCGCGCATCTCCCAGAACTGAGGTTAGGAAATAAACACCGCGCGGCCGTACATCTGCAAAGGAGCAGTCGCTTCTGCGCAAGCGTAGTTTTATAGATTGCCGCCTTTTTTGCGGAAAACTTGAAAATTATTTCCGTTGCACGCCGCTGAATGACTTCTTTGTCTATAATATGTCATGTGTCATAATGCCAAAATCGGCTCCGCAACAATTGGTCACAATCGCAGAGTATTAAAATTTACACATAAAAACTAACCTCTTAAGAAAAGGGGGTTGGGTCGCGGCGGAAGATGCCCTCGCGTGTGCTGAAAACACAATAATACTGCAGTTAAAATATTTATTCAGGCATAATTAAATTCTCTAGTAATCAAAACGTATTTTTTTCAACATTGTTATTTTTTTTTTTATTTCGTTCCAAACTCAGTATCTTGTAATAAAGTACGAGTTCTTTACTACGACATTATACTTTTAAGGAGTATTTAGTTTCACCTTTTCATAATTGTTTCAAAATTTACAAGCTCGTGGTAATTTTTTTAAACAAGCCAAACGCATCAAAATCGCATTCGTGGAATCAAAATAGCGTACCAAAAAATTTACGTTAGTACATCTCTATATATCGGTGGACTATTGTCACGACCTTCTTATAAAAATACCGTTTCGTTTAAGAGCTTAAAATCAATTAATTAATTGATAATGGTGACGACATAATGCAATGTACCTACTCTTTAACAAATTCTAAAGAACGAACCCGATCGAATCAATAGACCAAAATATTGCATAGACTCTTTCGCGAATTATGGCAAAAAATACGTGCATATAAGATTAGGTTAATCTAAACAAAAATAGTGGATGTATATAATAGGGCAGATTTTAATTTATGAAAGATTACATTCAATATTTTCGTCCACTAATCAGCTACTTTTTTTAAAGAATTTGCGAAAGAGTATATTTAATGATTTCGTCATCATTATTTATAAAAAAACATGTTGAAATTATGTTGGATCCAATGCCACGTAATTCTTTTGTTGAGTGGGCCTTATGTCGTTGGACCAAATGTCCGTCTTAGTAATTACATCAAATATATAGTAAAAACACAACATTAAATACTGAAAGACACTCCCTTAGTCCAGTCAATATGTGTTCATTAGGGCCTCTCGTGGGAAAGTTATGGGTAGTTATGATTTCTTCCATTCTATATTTTTCGGGCGCTGAATTCAAGTGTGTGGTTTGCTAACAAAATTTCGTGAAGCAACATTGAAAAAAATGCAAAAATTTGCCGGGTTTTTGCTTATAATTCGAAAACTATCAGCTTTTCTTAAGTAGGAAGTAACTTTCTTATTAAAAATGAAAGTACCTACATAAAATTTCTCAATCGTTCTATGCGTTTGCACTTTTTTATTACTGGAAATGGCATAACAGTTGAAACCAGTCTACATTGTATTCAACTCAAAACTAGAAGGAATTCACTAAATGACAGCTTTTCATAATAAATTATAGTTTGGGAGTGGAAAAGGTAAAACTAGCCGTAAAACTGCTGCGCAGTTTGGCAAATGACTATATGTATATCTGTAATAACAAAGAAAATAAATATTGAAAAAAAGTGGATTTTTCCGGAGATATGCCAATTTTCAACTAGTGCTTGAGCCCTGACGGTTCGTCGGAGAAAGAAACCTCATTAATGAAAATTGTAAAAATGTTATTTACTTTCATTTTAAATGGAAAGGTTATTTACGTAAAGATGATATTTTTTGAGTCGTAAGCAAAAAACTGCCAAAATGATTTTTTAACCTTTTTTTGCATTTTTTCGATATTGTGTCACGAAATTTTATTAGCAAACCTCAGATTTGGATGCAGACCCCAAAAATTTATTGAATGGAATAAATCGAAACTCCCCCACAATTTTCCTGGTAAAAACACAAATCGAAAAGACTACCTCTCTCTTCGAGATTTAAAATCAATTAATAAAATATTTCAAGAAAATATTATGAACTAATCAGTGGCGTAGCAACAGATGGCCGGACCCCCGTAAAGAACGTTTAAAATGATATAGGTACACACATTTAAAGTCTTGCAAAACATTGTAATATTTGAAAATTGTTTCCATTTTCACATAAATCCCGCACTTTCCCGCTTAAAACAATTTATAAATTGATTCGTAGGTTTTCCTTACAGGCTGGAGTGATGGAGCGCGGATTGCGGGCGACACTTGGCACTCAGCGTGCGACTGACCACCTCTAGTGGTGGGGCTCCATCGTCAATTTATCAATAGAATTTATTGGAGTTGATTAAGTGGCCAATGAGAGGGCGTGCGGTGAACAAGATGGGCGCGAAAGCGCAGGAGGCAAATATCAAGAACATAGTACGAATGTACCTATACGAAAAAATGCCTATAAAATAGTTAACAATATTTTTATATGTAGCTATGTTCTGAGAACACATCATATATATATATATATAAATTTAAAAGAATACTTAATAATTAATTGCTTAATACTCCACTTTAAAATATAAAGGTTTTATTACTAGATACGAAATCTAATCATGAGAAAAGACTACAGATGTCTCTAGAATAGTCCCTTTAAATAAACGAAAGGTTTTCAAATTTGGAACTTATATAGAACTTTAATAATGTCGAGGGTAGAAAGCCAAAAGGGTGTTAGTGATTATTTCGAACTTTACAAGAGAGCAAAATAAAGTTCTGTCAATCGGATTTTGTTAATATTTATTTTATTATTAAACGTTTTCCATATTTGTTTATCTGAAACACATATGGAAGTCATCATCATTTTCATCTCCTTGTCGTAGTAGGGTCGGGGGCCTAAAGACTCGACAAGGTGCTTCCATATTCCCCTATCTTGCGTTGCTCCCGCATGAGTCAACCAATCCAGACCCATTCTATTTTCATACACGTTTTTGTTGCTTCTCCCAGCTTAATCTGGGGCGACCCACCGACCATCTTCCTTCCGGGGTTGCCAAGAGGATTCTTCTTGGTGTCCGTTCCTCGGGCATTCTAAGCACATGTCCACCTCATTATGATTTTTCTATGTGTAGAAGTAGGATCTCCATGCCGAATGTATGTCTTATGTCAGCACTTCTCACTCTGTCCATCAGTGTGACTCCCGCTACCCCCTTAGAAAACTCATCTCGGCAGCCTGCATCCTTACTCATTTATCGTTTAATATTGGAAAAAGCTTAATAATAAAATAAAATATTTACAAAATATTATTTCGCTCAAAAAATGTTCTCAGGTTTTCACGGCCGTTCAAAATCTTCTGTGTATAGTTTTCTGGGATATTCTGCCATGTATATGTGACCTCTCTGGCCGACGTTTGGTAATGATGGGCCCTGCAATGGGATCCGAAACGTCGGCCAGAGAGGTCACATATACACGGCAGAATATCCCAAAAAACTATACACAGAAAATTATTTTACTCTCCTGTAAAGTTCAAAATAACCACTAACGCTCTTTTAGCTTTCCACCCCCGATGTGTGGATGTTCTTTCGATGGAATTGGTGAACGTTGTATCACAGTATGGTAAAGATACAGTATTACGTCTTCATACAAACAGCCGAAACGACGCCCTTCGAAATCTCGGTATACGGCTGCAGTAACGTACGGACGCAAGCAATATGAGACTCTCCTGCGCATTCATTTACGTCAATTTATGGCACCCCAAACCCCAAAGAGTCAGTCAATGAGCAGCCCTGGTACGTGTTTAACTACCAAGCTATCGTAGGTATTTATATTTATTTCAAGGACGCTGCCGAGACAACATACTGTATATTTTATTATACTGTGGTTGTATTGTGTAAAGTTATCACTTAAGCCAGCTCATACAGGTCGTGATTTTTGGGGCATCCTATAAAAAGACTTCCATATGTTTCTCATATAAATAGTTTCGTCTCTGTGAGACTTCCATAATTTATCCTATAAAGTATCTAATATCTTACCCACTTACTTGAATGCCCTACGATTGCAGAATCCCACGTTGTACTGTATTTATTGCAAGCAACAAAAATCACCAAATAAGCAATTCTTTCAAATTTAATGGAATCTTAAAGGAGTCTTAGTGTTTATTATTTACGTTTAATAATAGCAATTTTAAAAAAACATTCAGTAAGAAGAAAATCGTGCTAGTACTCATGTACGCCGTACGCGCGATAGAAGTAATACTTAAAAACTAAAATAAAGACAACATTACATATTGATGACGCTCAAAGTATTGAATCGTAAAAATCAACACTAATCATTATAGATTATTTTATTGAGTTTCATGAAAAGAATAAAACTCTTACTTACAGAAATGTAACCCAGAATATTTAAAATAATTGAGGCAAACAAAAACTTTATGCAAACAAAATCTGACAACTGACAAGAATTCAATATGGCTTCGTTATTGAGGCGTTGTTCATTTTCAAAAAATGTGTGCCCTTTTTAAATGAAATATCAAAAATTCATTCGCTTTAATACAAGTCATATAGAATAACAAAGGCATTGCAGAAATTAGAAAAATATTTTTTTCCACGATTTTTATCATTTTATTTGACTTGTATTAAAGTGAACTTATTTTTAATATTCCACAGTCCCACACAGTATGGTATTATTGGGTGAGGAGTTGAGGAGGGGCTTAAAAATCCACCTTATAACTTTTCTGCTATAGATATATTTCAAGATTTTAAAGTACCATCTCTTTCAAAATTATACATAAATATCGCCCTATTAATTTATTTCATAAATAAATCCTACTCCTCAAACTGTATAAGAAATAGATATAGAAGAAAGGGACAAATAAAAATGCTCACTGTAAGAATCACGATGGCACAACATCATCATCATACGTACTTGGGATTTAAATAGTAGGCACAATATATTGCTGTCACAAAACAAATTTCAAGAAAACTAACCCATAAAAACCAAGTTTTTACAATACTCCCTTTCTAATTTTGAGGTTTCGTGTCTACCAGTTGCTTAGGAGTATTTTCATACAACTTACTGAGTTGTATGAAAAAAACCATTAAAAATTAAAAAATCCAAAATTATACTATACCTAATTATTATTTTTTTTAACGAATATTTGATAGATCTTCTTGATCGTCGCCACGAGTCTGCCTGCAAAGTTTCAGCTCGATTGGATCAAAAGGGTCAAAAATCGATCCAAAGTTTTTTTTGACGGCAAGCCGGCAAGCAAGCAAGCAGACGCCACGAGTTAATATAAAGGGAGTAAAAACAGCGATGTATATGAGTAATATTGGAACATTCCTTATATGTTTCAAATAGTTTATGTTTATTAAAAATTTCTACTTCTAATTTGGCTTTTAATTACTCCTCCCATAAACCCTAACCAACAGCTCGGGTTTATGGGAGGAGTATTTACGGGGAAAATGATGGAATGCTTCAGAATGTAACAACATAGGCAACAAACAGCACTACATTCACAAATTATGAAATAAAACACTGAACTTTGTTTTTTTCCACTATTTTATATTTGAGACTTGTTACACTACATGTTCCGGAAACATCCGTCTCCTTCTTCAGCTCTACATTCTCTGCCAAGTTGTTCATTCTTCACAATACGGTACATCTTCACACTTTTGCCGGCTAAATCCAAGATAATGGTCCCATTGCATATGTTACAGTGAATCTGATTTTCTAGTGAGTCCATCATTCACTGGCATTTTAGAGAAAGTATATTCAAGGTCATTCTTATCATATTCAAAGAGTTTTTCACCAATAGAAATGAATACAATATTTTAACTTGCACTTACTAGTGAATTTATTGGTTTCCGAACTGTCAAAAATTAAATTTGACAAGTCTGAAATCCGTTTCCGTAAAAATCTATGCTTTTAAACGAACTTTTATTTATCCAAATTGAAACAACCGGGCCTTGAATAACAATTTAATAAGTCATTGCGTGAACAAGGTTCTTACTGCATTATTAATTTCTTCTGTGCATATCAACATTATGTAGATAACGGATATTATTAAAATAGTCATTTTGAAGTGTTGAAAGTTTCGTCTGCACCAATTCTTCATTATATGATTTTATAACAAGATTCTAATGGCACATGGACCTTGTTTTTCAAAATTTATTTTGCGTTTTGTGTCTCATTCTACACTAGTCTAGTCCAAAGTCATCACAAAGCGACAGTATTTCTAATTTTTATCCTTTGAGCGATAGCATATTCTCTATTCTGTGGCGATAGTTCTGTTTCTCGAACTGTCACACTTCTGGACTGGTCTTTGATATTCAATGATTAGTTTAGGTAGGTAACTAAAACGTAATATATTTTTAAAATTTTAATCGCGAACACTTACGAAATTCTGATCATCTTATAATTCAAAAGACAGTCGATTAAACTCATAAAAATGATACGGTGCGAGCAAGCTTCACGTCTGTCACCGACGTCGAGCCGAGTAAGTTTGCGAACTTAAAAACCGCGCACTTTATGTTGTACGTCTACCACCCGTGCTTACACGTGCGCAAACAAGAAACGCAAACGACATTAGACACATTTTTGATAAAAAGATAGAAAATTGGAAATGCGGAAGAATCTGAATGAATTCAAACGTAAATGATGACTTAGAATCTCTTTGATTTTTGTATTTTTCGCATCGAGTGTTTGTTACTTGACGCACTTTTAAAGGTTCATTTAAAATTAATAATACCGGGTGTATGTTTATTTATGTTTCTATATTTGTAAGAAATAAACTTTTGTTGTATTGTTATAAAAAAAACATATTTAATAAACTTAATTGACAAAATACATATTCATTAATAAAAATTTTCCCTTAACCCCCCAATATTTACATGGTGACATAACCTCGTTTTGTTCCGGCAGTCGTCAGATATCATAAAAAACCCGAGTGCGCGATCTTTCAGCCGACACCTTACTTCGCGATTCGTATTCGTTTTGCGGTGCCGCTGTCCTATTTTAATTTAGGAGTTAAAATAGGACCGCAAAATGAATAAAAATCGTCTAGTGTAGTGCCGCCTTTATACTTTCTACGCTTTAAGAATTACGTGTACAAATTGATGGTTTCACCGATATATTGTCTATGCTTTGAGTAATGTATTTTCACGGATTATGTGTAGTGAATCTGAGAATTCGTTGATTTAGATGTTTTCACTGCCCCCACTCTGCCCGACCGGGAAAAGTACATTTTTACTAGTGAAAGTATAGTCTCACTAAAAATGCAAATTCGCTGTAACACATATACAACGAAAATGATGATTTCACTATATAATTGAATGTGCTAATAACAAAATGAAAGATAATTAAGTATTAAATAAGATATTACACTTTAAAGTTTCGAAAAATGCACTGCATATTTTGACATTTCATAGGCAATATATGAAGTTAGGTTAGGTTATTAGGTTTGTTTTGGTTAGGTTATTGGGTTTGGTTAGGTTAGGTTATTAGGTTTGGTTTGTTTAATTTAGATTACGATTATTTTAGTTAGATTAAATTAACAGGACATTAAGTTATATAGTGAAATACTTATTTTCATTGTATGAACAACGGGACCATATTCTTGGATTATTCCCTTTTGCCACCTGAGCGATCGCATTTTCACTGCGCTCAGTAGGTATGCACCGCTAGGCTAGCTTCGTGTGACAAATTGCCCTTAGCGTAATTGCATTCAGAGCTCCATTCAAATAATTGAAATTCTTAAATAATTTTAAAATACATGGAATTCTCTAGTAATAAACAGTAAATAATTTGTTAATTGATACACAAAAGCAGGTTCTGTAATTTATTGATTTTCGTTCCACTGTGCACTTTACCTACCACATATGAACTAACACAAGTTTCTTGGTACACGACCTGGTTCCACGGCTGGTTCCAATACGTTTAACTTATTTAAAAAAATACTAAGAACTTGCAAATTTAAAAATAGTTATGAAAAGTTCAAACTAAATACTCTTAAAAACGTATAATGTGTTATACTTAATTAATAAGAATATAAAAAAAATATTGATTATTTTATTTGTATATATCTACTTCTTTTATATGAGTAATTCCACCAACATGTTTCAGAAAATGTTCATCGTCAGGGTGTTGTATAACTGTCAAAATATCAGAATGAATTTCTTTTGTTTCTTGTTTTTCTAAATTATTTGAAAAATTATTTTTAAATATTATTATTGAAGTTCTTGATTACTCGCAATCATTAAAAAAAAAATAGAATTGGGCTTGTAGTTAAATTTAATTGATTATTTATAATATTTTGCTTTACTAATTTCTAATGATTCTAAATTATTCAATTTCAGACCAAAATTATTTATGTGTAAAATTTAAAATCCTAAATTTTTATCAAAACCGTGATCATTTTCTAATAAATGATTTGCAAATTCAGAAAAACCATGATTATTCAGACATCTTAAATGTTCTTTAACTTATATTATTAATATCATTAATAATCAATTAAAAACTACTAGCCCAATTCTAAAAAAATTTCAGATAATTGCGCGTAATCAAGAACTTCAGTAATAATATTTAAAAATAATTTAGAAAAACTAGAAACAAAAGACATTTCATTCTGATATTTTGACAGTTATACAACACCCTGATGATGGGGAAAGGTTTTTCTGAAATATGTTGGTGGAATTACTCATATGAAAGAAGTAGATATATACAAATAAAATAATCAATATTTTTAAAAAATGTCAACAAATTTGTTGAAAATACCAATTACGGAGACAATGGTCCCTTCGTCATCATACAACGTATTCTAAAAATTATAAATCAAAAATCCAAGTATAGACAATCCCAATTATAATAATTTCGTTGTCTGTCCGTCCGTCGTAACTTCGTGTAACGTTCGTAACTTGTTTATAGTAATAAAAGTTATTTCCTATTTTTTATATATAAATAAATAAATACTTATGCTTTAGGAATCGACAAGTAAAAGTACCGTCATTTTTGACGGGTTACAGTTAGTAAACAATATCTTCAATCCAAAATTGAATGAAGAAAACTCTCCCGAATTTTCACTATTAGCTACGAGACCTCCTGTATTTTTAATTCGGTTATTTTCAATCGTTCCTAAATGTATTACATATCCACAGGTGGGTGAAAGTGACGATAACGTATAGAAAAATAAAATATTTTTACAATATGCCAAATGTCCCTTTTTATAATTTGTTTTCGGTATTTTTCATTTTAAATGTTAAATATTTCGGTTTTTTAATCGGAGATTTTTTTCATTCAATCAATGAAGGACTTGAAACTTTATTAAATTAATTTGACATGCGATGCTCTTACGATGACGGTTTATGAAATACTGTCGTCCATGGTCCGATAATCTATTTTGAAAAACATAAAACTTCGCAATCAATTAATGTGAGAAAAAACTAAGAGTTACATATAATATTTACGTAAAGTGCAACATGTACTGGACCGGCCGTACCAGGCACCAGGTAACTCTCGGGTACTCGAGTTCTTCAACAGTGGCGCCTCGCGGTTATATTATACGAAGAGTTTACGATTATTAAAAAAAAAACTGTTGCAATTTAATCGGTAAATAGTAATGTTTCACCGCATGTACAGGATGTTTTTTGAAAGCAACGACAACACTTTAGATTGAAATAAAACAGTTAAGGTTGTTATTACGGTCGTTAGACATATTTAACTGTAATTTTGGATATTTTATACGCACCGTATGTATTACCGAGAACAGTATCAACAGAACCGTACCTTATACCCAGATTAGTGAGGGAGTCCATTGAAATATACAAACATCCCAATTTCAATAGAGATGACAGTTACAAACTATCAAGTATTTGGCGCCCTGTTCTGACGACACTGATTCAACCCGCCGACGTAACTTGTACATATTGCACACTGGCGACCTCTTTTGTAGAAGAATAGAACACTCCACAACAAAGTGCATACAATTTACGCCCAAAAAGCGCACCTAATCAGTTCGACCTCCACCTCCGCGGGTAAAGGTCGTCCTCCTGATGACGTTGGATAAAGTATCTAACGAAACGTCGAGATTCGCTTCTCGGTAATACATACGGTGCGTATAAAATATCCGAAATTACAGTTAAATATGAAATAAAACAAATGAAAATCGTGATAATGTCCAAGGCTTCATCGGAAAGATAATTTAATGCATATTATATGATTACGACACCAAAATTTTATTCGAAAGTCTATTCATGGTGAAATGGCAAACCAAAATGAGCACATATCAGCTATCAGCTGTCAAATTGGCTAACGCTTGAAAAAGTGTTGCTAATTTGAAAAACAAAGAAACAATAATAAATAGTTTTCCAATAAAACCAATACCATGGCTATTACAACGATTTTATGCCACTTTAAGGATTTTTCATTGTCTTTTTTTTTTGTCTTTTCATTATGTCTAAAACAAGCGCCCTATATTGTGATTTTTTCCTTTTTTTATTTATTTTTAAGGATTCGACTTGCGTGACCACCACAATGTGCAGAGATGAACTGACGTAAATTTTTTGATACACGACCTGGTGCCACGTATGGCGACAATACGATCGACTTTAAAAAAAAATTACTACGAACTTGTAAATTTTTAAACAATTACAAAAGTATAATCTAAAACAACGTAAAGCCAAATTATGTACGTACCTAACCCTTATTAGAGCAGAGTTACTATGCGAATCAGAACTCCGGGCTCTGGGCTTTGTGAACTCTCTGGAATTGCAGGTATATAGGTATAAGCGCAAAATTCTGAGAAAGGTCCCATTGAAACCGAAAAGTCCGAAGTACCAAGGCACTCCCTTTCGTTATCGAGAGACCTCCTTCGATATTCATGTGTATTATCATTATATTTGATGCCATCGGTTCCACAATTTACGTATGTAATTTTAGACCCTACGCGAAATATTTGGAATAGAGCCAACCTCCCTCTGGTTTCCCAACTCCTTACCCCGATGTTGCACTTAAGGATCCTGATAAAAACAGAATTACCTCACCTTCTCCCCTGAATATTTCATCTTTGAACTGCCTGGACGAAATTTCGTATATTTTTCTTCTTCTTCATGCGTTCAAGAGACGTGGGTTATAGTTTAGGATATCATGTTATTTATTGTGGCAGCAGACAGAATAAACCACTGTATCAGGTTTTCAGCCATGATGTCCTCCTTCTTCCAGGGCCCCGACTTCTAGCAATATTTCCCTGCATTAGGGAGTCTTTATAAAGCACATTCAAGGAGGGGTAGGGATTATTCAGAATGCTTTTCTGGCCTACGTAAAGAGAGAGTGTTTCATGGAAGGAGGGAGGAGTTTAAAGAGTACAAAATGTAACCATGGTTTATGGACGCTCCTTTGCGAGATTTCGTACTTTTCTGTGCTTCGTGTTGATTGTTATATTAAAACACTTTTCTCTGCTACACAATGATTTATCCAGATGCTCTAGATTCTATCTATCAGCTGTTCTCTATTCACACAAGTGCATAGCCGTATGCATCTTGCAGATATGTCACACTCCCGGTGTGCCATAGATAAATGGATTATGAACGATTACATAAATATGTACATACATAGATAAGACCCGAGGCGGATCCCACGCGATTCAGAAACCGCGCGGTTCCCGCTGTGTCTGAACGTGCACTAAGGTCTCGTTCAGACACGCGAAAATCGTGCGATTTCAAATCGCACGTTTCAAAATGCGCGATTTGTGTCGTGTGTTCAGACAGCCGCGGTAAATAAGCGATTTGTGCGCGAGAATAGCGCGTCAGTCAACGTCAAACGTCAGCTAGACAGCCCCGGTGCCGTTCTCCATCTTTGAATATCAGAGATATATTCGCTCATTACTTTGTTAACGACGGCCGTGTTCCATGGCAAGACACAAAAATATCATTATGTTAGTTAATTAATTTTGATGAATGTTTATTGACCTACTTACCTAAAATAATATTTTTTTCCAACGCGTCTTCACCATTTTCAAATATCTCCACCAACTCCTGCCGAGCTTGGTTCTTGGCAATTTTTTTTGAGTAATCCTCACATTGAAGATCCCACATTGCAGGTCATTTCTCCACTTCAACAATAAAAAGTTCAGTATCCAAGCGATCCATAACGAGCTCACGCATGCTCCTGTTATGACAGGAGCACGCGGGCGCCGCGCGATTCTCTTTTCTAGCAGTTGAGTGGTGGACACCGCGCGGTAACGTCTGAACGATTCCATACAAACCTACATAAATAAGACCCGCGCGGATCCCACGCGATTCTGAAACCGCGCGGTTCCCGCTGTGTCTGAACAAGCCCCAAAGGCCTAAAACGCACTTGCGGCTGGCCGTGGTGCGTATTCCGGCTAACCGTATCGTCTCGGTTCTATTGCGGTCCGCCGCAATCGTCAGTGCTTCTAAAAATATTGAACATAATGGACGTCGAAGAAGTTGCTTCAGTTATTTATTTATATTATAGTGAAAAACATCGTCGTAAAAATAAACATAAATTTTTGATACAATCAAAATAATATTTTTATTTCACAACTAAAGAAATTTGAAGATAAGTTCTTTAGATACACTAGGATGTCAGTAAAATCGTATGAAGAATTATTATCAAAACGATATTTAAACACGCGCGCCCTGCGTACAGCGTCTAACGACTGAGTGGGGCGGGAAGCGAGCGGCGATTGCGGCTAACCGCGCCGAGTGCGTGGAGGGCATGCGGCGCGCCGTATCATCCAAACGGTGCCACTCGCCGCAGTACCAAGACAACCGAAATGGCTGACGGCTGGCCGCTGCTATCGTGCGGTTTCATGTAAAAATCCAAGTGCGGCCAGCCGCCACGGCACGCCGCACCACGGCCAGCCGCTAGTGCGTTTTAGGCCTAAATATTAATTTAAAATTAAACTAAACTAATTTTGATTTAATTTAATTAAAGTAGAATTTTCTTAATTATTTAAAATGGGACTAGCCGATACTTTCAGATAATCTGAGATGTACATGATAATATGCAAGGTTGATATCGAAAATAATTTATGCATTGTAATAAGTAGAGATGTTCAGACTAGTCGGCGACTAGTCGGTAAAGCCGACTATCCGGCCATTTTCGTAGTCGGCGACTATTCGGCAAAGAGCGCCGACTATCCGGCTTCTTACTTTGTATATATTTCTCAATAAAATGTATATAGGTGGAATTACGTTAAATAAAAACCTTGATTGTTAATTGATATTTTTATTTTAGAATCAGTCTTACGCATTTTGAAATATAAAGGAACTTTACCTTTGGTAATCAACTAATCAGTCCCAAAAATTACTTGTAAAGAAAAAATATTTATAACATTTACCAAACAAAATTAATATTTTAATTAACAAACAAAATAACATAATATATTATTATCTTCAATAAACATTTATAAATATTTCTTCTTATTTAAATAAAAGAGTAGTTTTTTTTTTATTAACAGACTAAGTAATATTAAACCAAGATTACGCGTACATGATATACTGAAAAAAAACATTTATAAAAATTCTAAACTAAACCGTGATCGGCTTGGCCGACTAGTCGGTAGATAAGTCGGCCTTTTTACAACCGACTAATCGGCTAGTCGGCCAAATACATAATCGGCACATCTATAGTAATAAGTCATTATTTTAATTTTGGCGCCACATCCCGCCTTTGTAATCTATGTTTGAAGGGCGCATGCGTCATGCTGAGACTCTCTCTCGCTCCCACGCGCGCCATCTGAGGCCACCTCTGTCATTTTTCAGAAATCTACCTGTCCTATCATCCCGCTTGCTCGCACCCGTCGATGCAGCAATTCCTGTCCTTTTCTTTCGAACGTGTCCAAATTCCGCAGGTGTCTAAAACCAACGGTTTTTCAAATAAAAAATGTTCTTTAATAATTAAAGATTTATTTATTTATTGATGTGTAACATCTTTCCTCTCGCTTTCCTGCAATCTGTGGGAGTGATTTCGTGAAAATGGACGGAAATGCGTAACAGGAAACTAGACGCCGGGGAAGTTGAACCAATGAGAGTGCACGGTGATACAGTTGGCCGTCAGATGGTACCAACCCATTTCCGAGAGGTTGGTACTGTATTAATAAATGTATGTGATATTAAAGAAAACACATTGTTATTGTGAAGTTGCAATTTCAGAAGGAAGTTCTGTGAATTTTAAACAAATTTCTATTAATTAATTAGAAAAGACATAGAGAAAAATCAATTTAACGAAAAAATATTTTTACTGCTACCGGGATTCCAAACAATGGACTTCCATTCTATATCCGGGGATGGCGCGTTATCCAATTTGGCCACGGCAGTCTGGTAAGTTAACGAAAAATTTTCGAACTTATATATAGTCTCTTTTTAATTGATTTACATTTTTATTCCATTTTTAAAGCAATCCGGATTGAATATTTTTCTAATGACCAAACTCTTAAATATAATAGTACACTGTTTTATTAACATCGCCAAAATCTTTAAATGACAATTCACAGTGCGGCAAAATACATATTAAAAAAATACAAATTCCAAACAAGTGTACCGAATGAATCGGTTAAAATAACGGCTTGCCAATCACTAATTTCTACGTACTATATAAAGTACATACTGTGCGGTCCTCGTATACGCGAACATTACACTGAGTTCTCACACCGAGAGTTCCGGGTGCATTTTCTGATGAAGTTACAATAAATGAATCTACTTGATTTACTCATACTTGGGTATTTTGTGGTGATGCAACGAATACTACTTTCACGAATACGAATACGAATACCAAACCTACAATTCGGCGAATACGAATACGAATAATTCAACAAGATAATAAATAATACACTACTGTTCTTTTTTTACAAAGAGATTAAATAATTAAAATTTACCACCGGCAAATTTTTGTTCAAAAAGCACAACACATATAACTTCTCAGGCGTTAGACGATTTCTTTTATGCGTTTGTTTGTACATTCCCAGCGGTCGAAAATAAGTATCACTTTTTTCACGATTACGAGAGGTCATGTTATTAGATTTAATTTGAAATTATTTTATAAGAATTAACACTTTTACACACAACGGAAATAAAATGGAACGAACAATACGTATTACAAAACAAAAACAACATGAAATGAGCACCTTACTAATAACCCAACAAAACCAGATGAGAGAATTCATGTTGTGAAACAAGTTACAATTGACAACTTGAGAACTCAACAAATCCATTCATTCAATGTTAGGGGAATCTCCGATAATAGAGTTCCGTAATGCCTAGGTGTATTCGGATACAAGGTGCACAACCAAACCATAATTTGCGTTGCGTTCGAATACGAATATTCGGTAAAATCTACTATTCGGCGAATATGAATATTCGTGTTCGTTGCATCACTAGTATTTTGTGATGTGTTACGCTTCAGTAATTAGGCCTCTTAGCCTGTTGAAGCGTACAAATGTATTTACTGTATTTTTAATAATTTGTTGTACACAAAAATAATCATATCAATGAATAATTTTTTAATAATTATTTTAAAATACTTTCTGTAGTTAAAATACCTGCCAAGAAAATAGTAATACCTCTAAACGATAATTTATATGTTATGTTTATGTCATAAACCATGTGGTTTGACATTATTATTATTTAAAAAATGGGTAAACTTTACATTAACCAATTTGGTTAGGTTCTTAACACATCTTCATAGTTCTTCGGTCTACTTCTACTAGCGTCAAAGTGCAGGACGGGTTTGAATAATTTTTTGTTAATTGCAATAAAGGTATTAAAACTCATCACTTCTATTAGGTATTATATTTCATCGTGTAAGACAGATGTCAAATTACCATAATACAGGAATAAAATCAAGCTCGTGTTTAATTACAACAAAGGATACGCGTATTATTGGCGCCCGTGCACTAGCCGCAATTTTTTATATATTTTTTTGTTATATTTGTTCCAATTTTCAAATATAAAATACTGACAAATAATTTTAGAAAACATTTTATTATCAATAGTAAATACTCATTTGTATTTGGGAAATCAAACACGTAAAATTTATTTTTCGAGCATGTAATGGTGCAGCATCCCTGACATATTGTCAACGAAATTTCTCTAAGACATACTCAAATATTGTCGCTTCTTTTTAACTGATGTTCTGCTATACAGAAAATGTTTGTGCGTCTCAGTCTCACGTTCTTCCGTACGTTATTGAATGCTAGCGCCGCCATTCGCAGGTGCTACGTATCGGCACTATCGGCGATCGGCAGTCGCGCTGTCGGCAGTTTAAAACTCGCCATTGCGGAGGTGGTGTGTTACGTGATCGAATCATGACATATTGTGAACGTTTTATGAAACTTTCGTGTGTTGTGAACATCAAAACATAGTTGATACAAACATTAAATATTGCGATTTGATACGACACGGAAGTGACACAAAGTTTTTCAGTGTTGTTTGGAAGAGTTTCGTGTTATTTTCTTGTGCTGAAAAAAGTTTTGTGGTTTGATTCTCGTGACAGGGAGGCCGCTTTGCGATTGTGTTTTGCGGCTCTGATTTACAACATTCAGGTGAGTCAAATGAATTGTTATTCCGAAAGTATTTTACGTTTGTATGTCAAGCTGTCAACGTTTGCTTTCGTACGTTAAGTTTATTTTCTGGAAGCAAGAGGAATGCACTTTTTCATGTTTCGCTCTTTTGTTTTCTTGGCGTAAATATTGACTCGGGATTCTCGAATATTAATACAGTTACACGTCCGCAATATTTATGCAAACCTCTGTCATCGATGCTTTTTTATTTTTGGTCAAAAGTATTTAGTCAACAATAACATCATTATTAAATACCACATGAATATAATATTCAGTGAAGTTGCGTTGGTGATTATATTATAATGCATATATCAAAGTGTTTGGTGAAAGTTAATCGAGTATTTCGGCTACAACTGACAAAATATTGTGATGAAAAGAAAGGTCAGACGAGAAACTTGAACTGACCAGTTTATGTGATGGTAAAATCCGTGTTTTTTTACTGCAGAAATATTCTACAAGACAGCGGGGAGCAGCGATAACAGCAGGTGGTACTATTATTGATTGCAATGAACTGACGAGACATTAGATTTGTGTCACATTTTCTTTACATTATTTGCTTTTTATTACTCCTTTTTGTGGGCTGCTGTCCATATCAATTTGCTCACATATTATGCTCGCAAATTGATCGTATGTACAAATCTATTTATCACCTTCAAGCATCAGCGATCACTGCTCGTATTCCCACGACTATTTACCTAAATATTTTTAAATTTATTCGTATAATTATTTACATATTTTATAAACAACTTATTATCCAGCCTTTTTATATATTTTTAATACCGATAAGATATTTATACTCTAATTATTTTCAGCTCAAAAATTAAAAACCTGTGTTATGAAAACATGACTGTTTTGAATGGTAGACAAACGTTTCGAATGACTTTCACAATAAAAGGTCCAAGCTTGATAATAGATTCAACAAATTTCCAAAATGCTTTGTTTTTATGTAAGAGTCTAAAATAAATTAATGAATTGATAGTTTACTCTTTCTATTGAATATACTCTTTCCGCAAATTCTTTAAAAAAGTAGTAGATCAAATCAATAGATGAAAATATTGAATATGAACTAGGTAGGTACTATCACGAATTCTATCATATATCAAACAAAACTGCGGTATTTGTAGGTAACTGCCCTAGGAAAAAATGGGGCCACAATCTTATATTAGCCGTATTCTGAAAATGGCATTCGGTATCTTGACACTATTGTATAACCTTGTAATGCCGTCAATGTTGACGTTTTTATTTTCGTCTATTAATTTGATCGGGTACCTACTTAGGTACGTTTTTAATTAAGAACTTGTGAAAGAGTATATTCAATGATTTCGTTTATCAATTCATTAATTTATTTTAAATTCTTTCATAAGAGAAAACATTTTGAAATTGTATTTGTTGTCGTCATGTCGTTGGATCTCGCGCGGGTGTTTTGTTGTTGGATCAAATGTCCGGTTCACGTTTTGATTGTTGTGACTGAAAACAAATCGATCTGTTTGGACCACGTGACTACGGGCGCCGTTCGATAGGCGCACGAAGTGAACGAAATGCTCAAACTTGCATCAAAACAATTCGCATTTTTCAAAATGTTTGAAGACTGCTAAATATTAAAGTGGTGAGAATTCTTCTTCCAATGTTTGTTCGGTTATCGAACGATACTTTAATTGAAGCAACTCGAAATAGTTTGACTGGACTTCCCGAACAGCCTTAGATTCTTTATCTAGGATCTTCTACGCTTTCTGCCAGCAATGTTACTTTCTTTGATAATTTTTTATTTATTTTCGCATCCCAATTCCCAATCATCACATCGTCGATAGTGATTCCACGAATCCAGATTATTTTCAGTCGTGTCTTAAGTCGCCATCAATGTTCTGTGGTCGCCATAATTCCATTTTCCATATAAAAATTAAATTGGACGTAGTTATAAAGAAAGCATCCAACCCACAAAATGCTGAAAATCGGTTATGTACGGGTTTGGACAGCTCAATACGATATCTTTCTAAGTTCTAAATGATGTAGTTTTTTTTGTAAATCATTATTTTACTTACCCACATCACGGTCATCACCATTAACTTAACTCTTAAACTAAAAAAAAAGTGTTTTGTTTTCTACGGCTTCAAATTTACAAGTCCTTGTGCTTTTTAATTCTTCTAGTAAGGTAGGTACTACTGAATAATAATTTTGTAGAAAACGATTGAGGGGGTTGTACGTTTTCTACGCCTCAGATAATACTTTTTACTCCCTTTCTTTTAACTCGTGGCGTCTGCTTGTATGTGGTCTGCCGAAAAAACTTTGGATGGATTTTTAACCCTTTTCCCATGATCCAATCGAGTTGAAACTTTTCAGGCAGACTCGTGGCGACGATAAAAATGATCTAACAACTTTTCGTTTAATTTTTTAAATAATTATAGTATAATTTTGGATTTTTCGAAATTTTAATGCTTTTTTCAAATCGAATCCATACGAATGAGTAAGGAGCCCGACGCGTGCAGTAGGCGCGAAACCTGTTTCAATGAGAAAGGGAGTACACTAAAAACTTGGTTTCTATGGGTTAGTTAACTTCATGCTTTATCAAGTTCAGAGAACATAGAACCCACAAAAAGAATACAAAGTATTGTATTTCGTACATTTAGACATTTTGTAGAAATAATCCAACCCGCAAAACGCGTCATATCATCCTAAATAGAAGTTTTTTTCTACAATGAGCCTTTCGCAAACAAATATGCAATAATTAATTAAATATCGACGTAGTAGGTTTTTGCACATTCAATTTTTTAGAAGTCGTTTTTTCAGTTCCATTTTTTTTTAATTCGGATGCTTTTTCTGCATAACTAAGTACGTCCAATTTATGATATGGCTGCACAATACTTTCTTCGTGCGGAAGATGCAGCTCGTTCCGGCTTGCTCAGTGCATCATTTAATTTCCAAAGAAGTTCTCATTTAGGGCTTGTTCAGACACAGCGGGAACCGTGCCGTTTCAGAATCGCATGAAATCCGTGCGGGTCTCATTTACCTAGGTTTGTATGTGATCGTTCAGACACAACCGTGCGGTTAGTCAACCGCTGCGGTGCCCGCAACCCAACCGCTAGAAAATAGACCCGCACGGCGCCCGCACGATCCTATTACTATGGGGCCTTACGAGAGCGTTCAGTCGCGTTGCGGGCACCGCACGGTTCCATGTCACAACAGGAGCACGCGTGGATTATATTCTCTTTTCTATGGTTATGGATCGCTTTGACATTGAATTTTTTATTGATGAAGTGGAGAAAAGACCTGTAATATGGTAGAAAAGACCTATAATAGTGTGAGGATTACTCAAATATGCCAAGAACCAAGCTTGGCAGGAGTTGGTGGAGATATTTGGAAATGGTGGAAAAAAAGAGTATTTTAGAGAAGTAGGTATTTATTCACCAAAAATGAACTTACAGAATGATATTTATGTGTCTTGCCATGGAAGATGGCCGTCAAAGTAATGAGCGAATATATCTCTGATATTCAAAGATGGAGAACGGCACCAGAACTGTCAAACTGACGTTTATTTTCGCGCGCACAAATCGCTTATTAACCGCGGCTATGTGAACGGATGACGCAAATCGCATGTTTTGAAACGCGATTCTGAAACTGAACGGTTCTCGCTGTGTCTGAACAAGCCCTTAATCTGCATCCCAGGCAGACTATCTATCTCCCCTCTCCAGTGTGTGTGAACAGTTCGTCCGTGTAGGGCCGCACACCATTATATTTTTGTACTTGTTCCACCGTAAGAAATTTTACCTCCAATTTAGTTTAAAATATATTCGTATGTATGTATGTACCTACATACCTGTGGCACTATTATATTTCAAAGTAACCGTAATGTTCATAAAAGGATACCTTCCGTCGCTGTGGCGCCATTGAGATTGAGAAACTCGGGAAATGTGATACCTGCTATCTGGTAGGTACCTACCTCCTGCGGGTGTAAGGCCCGACTTCAGAGTCAATACTTAGGTGATTTAAAGGTACGTCTTAAAAGTGTTATTTTGTACTGAAAATTACGCTTTTAAGGCGTAACTTAACCTTTAAATCATCTAAGTATTGACTCTGAGTTCGGGCCTAAAGCTTCGGTACAGGAAAGCACATGTCACAAGAGGTGAGGATGTCTTCTGAAATAATAAATATTGTTTTTGTCGCTACATAGGCCCAAATACAGACATAATACTTGGTGATTTAAAGGTTAAAGTTCGCTTTAAAAGTGTAATTTGCAGTACAAAATAACGCTTTTAAAGCGTACCTTAACATTCAAATCATTTAAATATTGACTCTGTATTCGGACCATAGTGCATGTATATTGATGGTAGATTGCCTTGGAAATTCGTGGAAATGGTCAATAACGGTATATGTACAACAATTGGTCATTCTGTTAAAAATGTAAATACAACATTTAAATGGAATACATGCTTTAAATTCTGAACTGTCTTCTATCTCCAATCCTCGCATGTTTCAAAATTTTCTTATTTATTTTATAAAATATAATCCATTTTTTTCGTATTTCGATTGAACGGTAAATGAATGTCTCATTTACGTAACGCTACAATTTTTTTGTCATTCTTACTATTTTTAAATTAATTAAGCTAAACGCCTGCACTATGAAAATAGGACAAACTTTCTGGTGTTCTGGAAAGGGTACCGAACTTCATCACTAGGCGAGGATCGTAACCACAACACCAACAAGCTACTCGTTATTTATTCGTTCCAAAATCTCTTCAATACTAACTTCTTGAAGAATTTTTAGTAACTCTGTTTTGTGTACCTGTCATGGCCGCTTTTAGGATTGTACTAGCTATGTTGATTGTACTATTTTCCAACAATAGCAGCATTGTGCTCAAGCAAACAACCTGGATAATGTGTTTTATGATAAGCAAAGACCTGGGCAAAACGATTGTGGAGGTGCCTTATTACGGTACACGGTACACACTTCACCAGATCTGTCAGCAAACACGTTGTGTATGTCGAGAATATAACTGGCAGAAGGAATGTAATTGTTTATCATTATGCTTAGCTCAACACAACGTGAGACATCCATTGCTACGTTTTAGAGTGGATGAAACTTGAAAAGGCTGGCGAAATTTCAAAATCTAGATGAATGTATGAAATCTTTCATTAAAAGATTAAATTTCAGTTTCAGTGCCGATAAATCAGCGTTTATTGGTCACATGATAAATACCTGCTTTATAGTATAAAGTGTAGTATATAGTATTATACATATTAGTGATGCAACGATATACGAATATGAATATTCGTATTCGCCGAATATCATCACGAATATTAAAAACAAACTATGTATAACTGAACGCAGCGCAAATTACGGGTTGGCTGTGCACCGTGTACCCGAACACACCTACGTACTCTATTATCGGGGATTCCTCTTACATTGAATGAATGGATTTGTTGAGTTCTAAAGTTGCCAATTATTACTTGTTTCACAGCATAACATGTGTTCTTTCATCTAGTTTCGTTGGGTTATTAAGTAATAAGGTTAGGTTCTCATTTCATGTACCTACTCGTAGTTTTTTTTTTAATACGTATTTTTCGTTCCATTTTATTTGCGTTGTGTATAAGAGTGTTAACTCTTATAAAATAATTGCAAATTAAATCTAATAACACGACCGCTGGGAATGTACAAACAAACGGATAAAATAGATCGCCTAACGCCTGAGAAGTTACAAATGTTGCGCTTTTTGAACAAAAATTTGCCGGTGGTAAATTTTAATTATTAAATCTCTCAGTAAAGAAGAACAGTGGTGTATTATGTATTACCTTGGTGAATTATTCGTATTCGCCGAATAGTAGGTTTGATATTCGTATTCATGAAAGTAGTATTCGTTGCATCAGTAATACATAATAATACGTTACTAAATAAGTACAAGCATAAGACAGTATGCAAAAAGCCTCTCAGCCCCTACCTACCTTGCTAAGTATATATAATATCTGTTCTACGGTAGGTAGCCTTTTATATAGAATTCTAGAAAGAAGAAATGGATATATAGAACAATTAAAATTAATACATATATAGAAATAATGAAGAGCTGAATTAGAGGTAACATAAACAAAAATGCATTTTTGTCTTTTTTGTACCAATATATAGAAATATACTCTTCTTCGCAATACAAAATTTAAAAAAAATATATATTGCGAAGCGAGTGTCCTAACCACAAGACCAACAAGCTACTCGACTAAGTTGACCTATTTTGAAAAGGTTAGGCAAAGTCAGTAACGTTTTTTTTTCACACTTTCATGTAAAAATGTTCACTGCTTTCGACAAAATACGCTTAAATACATAACAAAAAAGCTTTTTAACTTCGTTTTTCTCTTAGTATCTTTGTCATTTATTTTGTGCCACTATTTATAGAAACTTTCCTTTTATTTACTATAAT
Organism: Agrypnia vestita; assembly: GCA_016648135.1. Taxonomy (NCBI): domain Eukaryota; kingdom Metazoa; phylum Arthropoda; class Insecta; order Trichoptera; family Phryganeidae; genus Agrypnia; species Agrypnia vestita. The sequence continues at coordinate 2,478 of JADDOH010014924.1, read as the reverse complement.
TGTATATTATTAATAGTACCTACTCATTGTAAACCGTTTTAATTCGAAAATTAGTTTAATTGGAGAAGTCGACACTTTAATGATTGCGCGCCGCTCTACACCACGTAGAAAACCTTTCGAATTTTATAGAACAATAAGTAGGTAGTAATTATATAGTACACCTTTTTGCTTGTACGGAGTGCACATCCCTGATTCATTAAGGCTTTACACCACCTTGAGATTTTCAAAGACGATTCTTATTTTTTTTTTCTTAGATAAATTGTTTATACTTTTAATAATATTTTAAAGGTTTAACCATTTCAAAGTTCAAACTATTTCCGAAGCAATTAGAAGTGAGCGTGTCAAGAGAGTCGGCCCGAAACTAAAGCAGTGATCGGACCGTCATGAGAGCCTTGACAAAGGATATATTTTTCTTTTAGTCAGTCCTTTATACATAAAAATAACAATAATAATTATTTTGGTGAGTTTACGGTACAGAAATTGCAGATTGAAGATGATAATAAAAAAAAATGGTTTTAAGACACTGACACCGTACTGCTTTTCTTTTGCATTTTCCTCGAAACTACTTTTTTCAAACTGGCGTACAAGGTGTATCAAGATCTACTCAAGCGATTTTGTTAAAATTTACAACACGAATTCTTTATAATATTTGACGTAGAATTTTTTGATTGGGTGCCATGTTCATAAGTTATAAATTTTTTAAACTCAAAATTTCAAGTTTTTTTCAAACAGTTTCAATTCATAAAACTAACTATGTGTAAAATAAAAATTATTTCATATACTTAATAGGTGGTGGAAAATTCCCGAGTCTGGCATTGACCTTTTAAAGTAGGTAATAGAAAGGACTATCTTCCTATTTATTTTATTGATTTTGATATTTTATATTAAGTGGCGTGACGCCGTCGACGCGATGAATAAATGAAGCGCTAGTCGTGGGAACAATTGACAGGTGGCGTCTGTTTCTGCTTTTTGTGTTGATATTGTACCGCCAAATCGACCAGCGCGACTGAGCAGCGCCTCCACGCCAATAAGCTCACATTCCTCGCGTCCACGCCAAAAAGGAAATTGATATCCTCAGTTATCAGATCTGCCATCGGGTGGGCGTCGTTTGATATAATCGCGCTTTTGCGGTAACGCCCCACATTATATACATGTTTTTAAATTTGAGAGCTTTTATATTCCACAACGCAGCACCGACGTACATCGCATTTTAAAATTATGCCCATAAAATATTATTCTGTATTCTAAAATAAGCAATATTGTTATTTCTGTATCCTGACAGTTTAATTCTGTAATGCCGCCAATTTTGATGTTTTAAATTTGACAGGTTTCTAATTAACGAATTAAACCGCAAATTTTATACAATAAATGGCAAGATACAGAAATAGGAATATTGCTTATTTCAGAATACGGCCGTATATTTTATTGAATTATAAAGCTTTGCAGTACAAGCGTCTGAAACATCTGTGAGCGTGTTAGAAAGTTGGGTGTGTTACACATTTAAAAAAAATTCGGGGGAGTCTTCTTCATTCAATTTTGAAGAAAAATATTCTTTAGTTAAATGAGTATAAACCACTACCAGATTTTGGGTCTACCGGTTTCGGGACGTACCCTTCTCTTCGTCAGGACTAACACTACACTACTATGTTCACAACACTATACACCACAACCGTAGCATTGTTAACCTATCACTAATACTTATTACATGCGTGTTAATCTTGTCGAAGACAAGTATCCACTAACACGCCTACAGGACAATCAGGAATCTACAAGGGAGAGAGAGTGAGAGGGGGCGGGGCCTAAATTGGGTGTTATCAAATCTTTTTTTAAAGTTAAATTAAACAAAGAGCTGTATGGGAAATTGATTTGGTTATTTATTAGATGTGCTTTATACTAATTTAACTAACTCTCTGTTATAATGTCTCACCGCAAAGTTAATGCTTTAAATATTAATAACGGTAATAATAATTCATGATCATTTGGGTGAAATGTCGACAACCAAACGGAAATTATAATTATCAAAGTTTGCATTTTTTTATTAATGTTTCTGACTTGTATTTTGTAAAACATTAGACTATCGTGGAATTCGTATATTTTTCGAATATTAAAAATTCATTCGCCTTCGTACAATTCAAATTAAATGATAAAAACATCTGATTCAAATATCTGCACGGTTATAATCATTTTATTTGACTTGTATCAAAACGAATATTCTTTTCATACTCGATATAAGTTAAAAATAATAAAGAAACTCTAATATTTTACAGAAGATAGGTCAGAAATATTGGAAAAAAATGCAAATTTTAATGTCGCTTATCTCCTTAACTGTTAACATTTTATCCAAAGTGTAAATACTATTTTCTATAAAAATTGAAAGAAGAAGACTCCCTTTAAGTTTTTGTTACTAGCTAAGACACCCTGTATTAAGTAAAACTTTGATGGTTTAAGCGTTTACATAACTCGAATATGCCTCTCAGA